>LNAC01000021.1:3589456-3623973 GCA_002007465.1 Ailurus styani | reverse complement strand
TATATATATATATATATATATATATATATATATATATATATATATATATATATATTTTGGCTATGACACTGAAAGAACAGGCCAAAAACAAACAAACAAACAAGTAAATAAAATAAAAAGCAAAAATGAACATATGGGGCCACACCAAACTAAAAAGCTTCTGCGTAGTAAAATAAACCATCCACAAAATGAAAAGGCAACCTATGGAATGGGAGAAAATATTTGTAAACTATACATCTAATAAGGGGTTAATATCCAAAATATATAAAGTATAATCAATAGCACAACACAACAAAACAAAATAAAACCCCCCAAAAACCAAATAAATAGACTGATTTAAAAAATGGGCAAAGGACGTGAATATGTATTTTCCCCAAGAAGATATTCAAATGGCCAATAGGTACAGGAAAATGTACTCACCATCACTAATCATCTGGAAACTGCAAATGAAACCACAGTGAGAAATACTGTTATCAAAAAGGAGATAGGGGTGCCTGGGTGGCTCAGTTGTTAAGCGTCTGCCTTCGACTCAGGTCATGATCCCAGAGTCCTGAGATCGAGCCCCACATTGGACTCTCTGCTTGGCGGGAATCCTGCTTCTCTCTCTCCCACTCCCCCTGCTTGTGTTCCCTCTCTTGCTGTGTCTCTCTCTGTCAAATAAATAAATAAAATCTTAAAAAAATTTTTTTTTGGTGAGGGTGAAGAGAAAAGAGAACCCTTGTACCCCATTCGTGGGAATATTAATTAGTATAGCCATTATGGAAAACAGTATGAAAGTTTTTCAAAAAATTAAAAATAAAATTACCATGTGATCCAGCAATTCTACTTCTGGATATATATGTGAAGGAAATGAAATTGGTATTGAAAACAATTATCTGTACTCCCATGTTAACTGCAGCATTATTCACAATAGCCAGGATACAGAAACACCTTAGTGTCTGTAGATGGATGAACAGATGAGGAAAGTGTGGTATTTATACATGACAGAATATTATATAGCCATAAAAAAGGAAAGTCCATCGTCTTCAAGACATAGATAAACCTGGAAAACATTATGCAAAATGAAGTAAATAAAGACTGAGAAAGACAAATAATATATAATCCCACTTACATTGTAACTAAAATAAATAAATAAATAAAATAACTCAGAGTAAAATTGTGCTTTCTAGAGTCTAGTAGATGAGGGAAATAAGGGGATGTTGGTCAGTTACAAATATCCAGTTATAAAATGAATAAATTTTGGAGAGTCTAATATACAACATGGTGACTGTAGTTAATATTGGATTATATGCTTAAAATTTGCTACAGGAGTAGATCTCAAGCATTTTCACCATATACACTCAAAAGTGGCAACTCTATGAGGTGATGACTGTGTTAATTAACTCAGTGGGAGGGAAATCCCTTTACAATGTGTATATGTGAGTGTGTGTGTATACATATATATGTATATATGTATCATTTATTTATTTTTTAAAATTTTATTTATTTATTTGACACAGAGAAAGATCAGATCACAAGCAGGCAGAGACACAGGCAGAGAGAGAGAGGAGGAAGCAGGCTCCCTGCTGAGCAGGGAGCCCGATGTGGGCCTCGATCCCAGGACTCTGAGACCATGACCTGAGCTGAAGGCAGAGGCTTTAACCCACTGAGCCACCCAAGCGCCCTATATTTATCATTTATATCATATGCATATATATACCAAAATATATATATCATGTGTGTATAGATTGTTGTTTTTCCTTTTTTTCCCCCACTACATTGTGGTAGAGTTTCAAAGTAGGAAAATGCCACTTTGATGGACTTTGTTTTGTAAAGAAGTTTACATTCCTAAACAAGTTTACGTTCTTCATTGTTTTTTTTTTTTAAATATTTTATTTATTTATTTGACACAGAGAGACACAGAGAGAGAGGGAACACAAGCAGGGGGAATGGGAGGGAGAGTAGCAGGCTTCCCGCTGAGCAGGGTGCCAATGCAGAGCTCAATCCCAGGACCTTGGAATCATGACCTGGGCCAAAGGCAGATGTTTAACCGACTGAGCCACCCAGGTGCCCCATACATTCTCCATTGTTGATGCAGAGGCTGCCTCTCCCCCTCACCTTTGAGCCCTCAAAGTAGTAAAAAGTTCCTTGGAAAGGAAAGAATCACAGAGTAAAATAGTTTTACTGATTTATTTTTTCGAATTGAATCTAGAGAGAAAGGAAATGGATGATCTTTTTTTTTTTAACTTTTTTATTATTTGCCCCAGGGGTACAGGTCTGTGAATCATCAGGCTTACACCTTTCACAGCACTTACCATAGCACAAACCCTCCCCAATGTCCAAAACCCATCCACCCTATCCCTACCCTCCCACCCCCCAGTAACCCTCGGTTTGTTTTGTGAGATTAGGAGTCTCTTATGGTTTGTCTCCTTCCCCATCCCATCTTGTTTCATTATTTTTCCCTCCATACCCCCCACGATCCCCCGCCCTGCCCCCAGTTCCTCATATCAGAGAGATCATATGATAATTGTCTTTCTCTGATTGACTTATTTCACTTAGCATAATACCCTCTAGTTCCAAGGAAATAGATGATCTTCTACATGAAGTTACATTTGAAGAATTTTGCTTTACAATATAAATACAGAAGAATGCAGTTATGACTAATAAAGTTGTTTTCAACTATTCCTTTCTTGAACTAGATAGAAACTGATATGGAAAGAGGCCAAGAATATGAGTGGGGGTGACGTGGAGGAATGCCTCTTTTATAAACTTTTGTTGCTGGGAGATTTAGGTTTTCTACTTGTTCTGACCTACATTTTACCATGTTTTAAATAGGACTGTGTTCTCTTTGTTAACTTGTCTTGTTTCTTTTTAAATGTCCACTCTTGGAAAAATAAATTCGCAATATTCATTTCCCATTGCCCATGGCTTATTTTAGGTTGAGTAAGAAAAGTTACACCAGGCAGTTTTTTTTTTACTCAAGATATTGGGTAATTTTCTTTATCAATGTGCCCTCCAGCTAATAGTTAAAAGTTCCTATCTGTAATCTTGAGAAATATTGTAATTCGGGCATAAATTTTCTTATATATGGAAAATTTTATTTATTCCAATGTTAAAAAGTCCTGAGTTTTTGTAATCTCTTTTGACCTAAATTATGATAGTCATGTTCTATTTGTATGGTATTGAACTCCTTAGTTTTTAATTACTCCACTGATATTTAGCTTTTAGAGTTTTCCTTTATATCAAAGAGTTACTTGATTTAATTATCACCTTGTTTTTTTCTAAAATTGCAACCTAAATAATAGTTCCTAAGTAACTGTATACTTTATATAGACTGGTTATGGCTATTAACACATGAGCTTAATTAAAAGCAGTATCTCAAAGCTGTAATATAAGTGGGTAGAAAAAGATATGAATGCCTCTTACAAAAATTATTGTAACAGGAGTGCCTGGGTGACTCAGTACATTAAGCATCTGCCTTTGGCTCAGATCATGATCCCAAGGTCCTGGGATTGAGCCCCCAATTGGGCTCTTTGCTCAGCAGGGAGCCTGCTTCTCCTTCTCCCTCTCCCTGCTGATCTGTCTACTTGTGCACGTGCTCTCTCTCTCTCTCTCTCTGTGTCAAATAAATAAAATATTAAAAAAATCATTGTAACAAAGTTATGTCTTTACATCAAACTAAATAGTTCTCAGCATGGATGGTTATTAAAAAATATCAGATCAAAAGACTAATATTTACTAAATATAGGAAGCATATGTTACTCAGATATATTGGTGCAAAATCTAACACGCAAAAAATAAGTCAAATTATGTGATAATTAAGAAGATGAAAAAACACGTGAGCAAGTGTTCAAATGCTTGTCTTATGAAGTGTTAATCATATCCACCTTTTGTGAATGAAAGGGCTGTGTCATTAGGTATCTATCTGTTCTACTGAAAGATATGTCATACCTTAATGCTGGTTAAGTGGTTCAGATTAATTAAAACACACACACAAGCACACACACATGAATGAAGATGAATAATTCTGTAATAGTAACCCTATATTGACCTAATAATGTGTAGCTGAAATTTTTGTTTCATTTAAGAAAGCAGAAAGAATAGTATTAAGGGATCAGCATTGTCCAAAGAAAAGCCATAGGATTAAAAATGATGAACCCTTATTAATTCTATGACCTTGGGCATGTGACTTCTCATTTTAAGAGATTTATCTTCATTCCTTTTCCCCTCGTCAGTAGAATGGGAAAATAAAAGTCACCTTTTAAAAGAACTAAAAAATGTAAACAAGAAATGCAGAGAATGATAGCTGACACTTTAATATTGTTCAAAATTTGGTAACTGCTTCTACAGCTCTGTTACTTCCTCTGTAATAGCAAGTGCAAAGTTTGCTGTTGGTGGTGGTGACTGCAACTCTTTTGCACTAGAGAATGATTTCTGTGTAAACTTACAAAATAGCTAATCACTTATAAAACAACCAAAAATAGTTATAGGTCTAGCCTTCATCTCCTCTTAAAATGTATTTTAAAAAGTGACATAAAGTTAGAGGGATGGTTTTTATAGTCCTTTAATGATTTCTGAATGCCGAAATAAAAGTCATGCAAAGATCTGCTATGCTAAAATAAGTTTGATTCTCAGAATTCATGTAACTTTAAGTTATGTTTCAAAGTATGACTTTGGGAGATACAGAATATAAGAATGTGAAAGGAACTACTATGCCTATTCCCCGATTTCACAAAGGAACAAGATTTAGAGTTTAAGTGACTGGAACAAAGTAGCCACTCTTCAGAACCAAAGTTAGAATTAGAGCCATTTCTCCACAACAGATTGCTTTTCTAAAATAACCCAGTGACACCTAATCATAAGATGTTTGGTTTTCATCCACCTCCCCTCTGGATTATGCATTAGTTCATACTATTTCTAATTTACAATTCCCCAATTAAAGCACATGACATGTCTAACTAACCTACTGCATTGAAAGAGAGAAGTCTACCAGGTTCCGAGGAGCTGTTTTCTCTCAGCAGCCTGATAACACAGTGACCCATACTTTCCAGAGATACGCCAGTCAGATACCAGCAACAGACAGAAGGATCTGCCTCTAAACCGCGGGATCTGTCAGTGTTCACTCCATTTACAAATATTAAGACTCTCTTGATTTCATGCTTTCAAAATACCGAGTTCCAAATGAAATTGTAATTCATGTTACTTCACCAAATAAAAAACAAAAGTTTAATTTATGTTTCTATAAGATATGATCAGTTTTTCAGTTTTCTTTTTTAGTTGGGGAGAGGAGCATGTTGAAAAGGATTTAATTCTAAATTACTTATAGCCTTAACCAATCACTGCGTACATTGCTTATTAACAATAGACCCGATTTTTAAAATAGTATTTTATGAATCATAGCTGCACTGTGAAAAAATATAGAACATATATAAACAAAAACATTACCTGAACTCTTAACTTCCTAAATAAACATTATTATTATTTTATGATACGTGAATTTCTTTTTCTTTTTGTAATTGGAAATGGCTCTTTGTGGATCTTAAGGTCATTTTAAATGTGCAAAATTTTGCAGAAACAATAGGACTCAAGTAATATTGACATTTTGTTATAGCCCCATGCTATAATTTTCAGTTCATACCCTTCCTCATTTGTTTTAGCTTTTAAAAAATTACATGTAAATAGATAAATGAATAGACGATAGAGGGGGAGAGATAAAGATAGATTGTTTGTCTTCAGGTGTCTCTGAATTCTTCCCTAGGTCACCACAAAGATAGAGTTTTCTGATGTTCTCTTGTCCTTGGACAAGAGAAATTTCATAGTCCAATTATACTTTGTCCAGTTTCTTCTCTACCCAAAGCGTTGTATCAAAAAATCTAAAATTTTTAAATTTTACAATCCTGATATTACATATTTCCTCCTTATTACTGGATCAGAGATCAAAATTTTGAGTTTTTCTACCCTTCCAAATTTGTTTGTAATTCTGTAATCATATCAAAATCCATAAAATTGATAGATTTATCCAAATAATTTTACTTTTAATGTTTACGTTTGATATTACACTTCAATAATATCAGGATTGCCTAGGTTATAGTGCAGTAAGAGCAACAGCCTTTGTTTCTTAAAAGACCAAAAGGTAATTCTTTGCTTAAGCTACATGTCCATCACCAGTCAAGTAGGTTGTTATTCATGTACTTGTTTTCTTCACTCTGGGTTCCAAGCTGACAGAGTGACCATTATTTCCTGGGCAGAGGAAGAGAAGGTAGTAAAGCATATGCTGACTTTTTAAGCTTCTGCCTAGAAGCGACACATATCACTTTTGTTTATGTTCAGTAAGCCATTTCAAGTCATATAACCAAACTGCAAATAGGTAAGAAGGATGAATTCTACCATGTTCCTGAAGAGAAAGCCAGAATATTTGTGAATAGCCACACATGCAGGTAGAGAGTATGACATATCTAATCTGTTTTTCACGTAATTTCATTAAAATGTTTTACTCCAATATAACCAGTTGTTATTATTTTAACTACTCAACTGTAATTTTATGGCAATAAACCATACTTTAGCAGATTTCTTAGTTTTTACCTGAAGACCCATTTACATTCTTCTAAGTTATAATCCATGCTGCTGCTTGCTTTCTTTTATACCTCAAACTACATAAAATTATTTCCTCAGGCTTTATAGTTTTACACAAATTGCTGACTCAAGGACTGTTGATCAAATCACCCTTTATAGTGAACCAATTCATAGTCTTACTGTAAGCATTGTTGGTTTTTTCATATCTTCTCCAAAAATAAGCATTATTTTGTATTATCTTTGTCACTCCAATTTGTAAGCGATGTGTTGTCAGTTTTTAATAGACATTTTGTTGATTATTTTAAGGTTTTGATTAGTTTTGTTTTAGTAATTTGGACTTCCTATATTGTGAATCCCCCCAAGTTTGGAAACTAGTTTAAGCCAGCAATTAAAATAATTTATATATTCTTGACATAAAAGTGGGCATATAATAGCTGAGATTATTCAGGAGTGCAGGACAGCAAATGTATTAACTTCAAATTTAAATAAAATTAAATCACAATAAAGAATATATTTTTTCTTAAAAAACAACAGGATCAGTCTTAGGTAAAATTTACTTAAAAATTACCATGAAGATTTACTCTTTCACCATTCCCTATAAATTTAAGCTTATGGAAGAAACTTTATAACTTTCTTATTTAGATATAACTACCTGAGGATATATTGGGATGGGGTATACTAATGCAGAGAAAACTTTTGTTACATTTATATTATTACTTTCATTTATAATTCACTTATAAAATTTTGTTATTCTGTGTTGTCAACATTTTTGGATTTTTTTTAGGTGAATGTTCTTTAAGCAACATTAGAATCAATATTCCTTTTGCCCCTACTTCATAGACCTTCTGACTCTTAATTTTTGAATTAAACCCTTTCCATTTTTGTCATCAATGGTATCAGAATCCCATATTATTTTATATTTTATTCTTACTTTATAGTAGCCTTCTATTTGAGTGAGTTATGGAGGAAATTTGTCTGCCCCCTTTTTCTTATGGGTAATATGGGTACATACTGTGTATTCCCTGAACTATGTTGATTCTTTCTTTTGTTGTCTTAATGTTGGAATTGTTTTGCAGATAATTATTTGAAACTTTAATCTGAAATCCAAACTTTTTAGATTTCTTAGTCATGGGAAGGAAGGAGAATATAAACAAAAATTATTTTTAGAAGCCTATAATTCCTGTATTTCTACCAAAGGGACCTCACTTCATGAGATATTTTCCAGATTATTTTCCATTGCATTTGTAACTTTAACCTGAAAATGTCTTATCTGACTGACAGCTCCTTCAATCCTTGAGATATTTCTTTTTTGATTCAATAAATATTTTTTAGGTTATTGTTTGTAGAGACATTGTGACAGGTAAAAAGACATTGAAATAATGGTAAAGTTATAGAATGAATTTTCCTTTGAGATACTTGATAGCATACAGTAACCTCATGAAAATATCATGGCTTTATACATTTTATAAAATTGGTATTAAAAGTTTTTCTGTGTATTTACTGAACTATGTTGAAGTTTAAGTAATTTGTAATTATCTTAAATATTACAAAACAAACACATATTGAATCATTTTTATATGCATGGTCAACATACCAACAAATTCTAGTTAGTTGATAAATAATATGTCTGCCCCAAACTCCTTAATCTATCATCAAAGATGAAGTTCAGAGACCTTACTTTGAGGTGTGTGTGTATGTGCATATATTTGGGTGCAATTTTAGAAGTATCCAGGACTAGTTATTACTATCTTAATAACCATACACATGCTGAAGATAAAACTATCATAATCAACTACAACAATAATCTGTATGAAAGAGTTTAAACATCAGTCATAATGCAAAGCATCTTCACAAAAGAAGCTGCATAGCCAAAGTGCATTTTGAGTTAGGAATCTGCATAATTTTATTTTTTTTCCAAAAATATTGGAAAGATATGTGTTCTAATACATTTTGAGCCTTGATATGCTCAAATGATGATAACACATCTCCTATTCATAAAATTTGTTGAAGAGTGTTTAATTATAAAGCACAAAAATATGCACCATATTTACAAAAAATATTTTTAAAAATGACTTTACATGTATAAATTCATTTCAAAATACGGTGAACTTAAGTATGTACAAATTAGTGGTTTGCTTGCTTTTTATGATCATTAATTATATCAAGCAGTGCTAAGCGATCATGTATCAATGCCATTTGCTATAGACTTAACTACTTGTGCGGTAGAAACCTGGGGTTTCTTTTTTCTTTCTCTCCATGTCTAGAAATGTTATCTATGAGAAACATGAGAAACCACTCAAGATTTACCCAGATGTTTATACAAATTAATGATTTAAAGGAGGAAGCAGATAGTAAGTGAGGTAGGCTGATATTATTAAGTGGTTTCTCTTAGTTAAAAACTTATTTATAGAGTTTGCAAAAGGTCCAGATAAAGCCAGTAGCATAGGCCAGCATAATATGAAAATTCCAATTAAATATAGGTATATTGGTAGAAGTAAATTGGTGATTTTTTTCACAATTAGGTTCTGACATATAAAGATCTATTAAGGAAAAAAATAAAAGGATTTATAAAAAGTGTTGTAATATAGATACTTCCTAGCATATAAAAATAAAACTTGAACTTAATATAAAAATAAACAAAAGTCAATGTACTGCATTTAATTTGGTGATTTCAGTGAAGGAATATGTCATCAGGTATCCTGAAAAGGTCAATACTTATAGTACTATTTATGAGGAAGTAAGTATAGAAATATATTAGAGAGAGAGTGTGTTTTCCTGTTTTCCAGAAATAGGAAATGAAGTGGAAGCTGAATGAGTCATAAGAGTTCAAGAAAGACATAGTAAAAATTGATCCATACTGTTTCTTTACTGTTTTTGCAAAGTATATATGAAAGCCTTAGAAGAAATTATTATCAAATACATTTGAGCAAATAAAAGGAAATACTTCACACAGCATTGTGGAAATATATTGCCTTTAGAAGGTCATAGAGTCGAAACTGTAACTGATTAATAGGACCAAAGATAATATTTGTATTGGCCAACATGAGGAAGTTGGGGCCAGCTCCATGCTAGCTTCAGGGATTTTTCTCTGAACTTCATCCAAAAGCACTTCTAGCTTGGGGGCCCTGAGTGTGCTTAATTAACTCCGTCTGACCTAGTCATATAGAGTAAAGCCATCAATCTATCAGATTTGGCTCACTTTCTTCCAGGGAGTTTTAGGTGAAGGTCTTCCTATTTTTGGACTAACAAAAGTAAATTGCCTCCTCTTCCAACCACCCGCCCCCTGCCCCACACACATGCACCAAAGAAGAAAACATGGTGTTGGTGAACTCAGCACTTTGATCTACACTGATGAGTGCATAGTATTTCCTATTCTGACTCTATGGACACAATGTATTATAATAGACAAAATATAGAAGTCAGAGTCAGAAAATCTGGACTAAAAAACAATGTTCCTTAACTGACTATGTGACTTTAGACAAACCACTGAACTTTTCATAGGTTTAGTTTTTTCTATTAAAATAATGGATAAAATAAAGTAAAATAAAATAATGGGAACAATTATAATAAAACTCCTAGGGATATAAATCCTAAGTCATTAATAAAAATTTTTTAAATTATATTTTTGTTGAAAACTCTCTTCATAGTTGGAGAATTCTCTATCACATATAAATATAAAATAAAGTTTATTTTGGATCTTCCTGTATTTTTTCTTTTTTACGAGTTTTCACTTTTTCTAAATATTAATTCTGTTCACCAGATGCCAGATTTTCTATCACTTGCTGCTCCACCAGTGTATATGCACATTTATTCCACACTATTTTATTTGGGCTCACCCAAGAAAACTGTCTTTAATAAAGTGAAGCGAAATAAAGGAAGGTTGATAGTGGGAGAATTACCTATAAAGGAGGATGTTTGACTTGGCCTCATTATCTCATTTCCAAAATTCACCTTCTCACATATCTCCTTTTACCAAGATGGCTTCAGGAGTCACTTGCTTCAGTTATGGGTCATGGGTAACTAAATTATAGGTACTTGATTTTATTTATGTATTTATTTACTTATTATTTTATGGTAAAGACCGTAAAATAAACCACAAAAAAATTGAACCCTCTTCCATAATATAAGTGAAGCAGGGGCTCAGTGGAATACATTTCCCAACCATCCTCCCTTCTCCTGTGGTCTCCAGGCATCCAAGTGGAGTGATGTGTTAGAAAAACTATAAAACGGAAAAAGCCTGGTCTCTGAATCATCACATAAAGGAAACCTGCCTGCCAACTATAACACTTACATTGAACTGCTTTAAGGATTAGAAATAAGCTTTTATTGTGTTATACCACTGAAGTTGTGGGATTTTTTTTTAAACCTACAAATATTACTCAAGCAAATACCCAGCTATACAGATTAAATAAGTTTAGACCATGCACATAGACATTTGTAAGTCCTGGGAATAACAGAAAAAGGGAGTATGAGATAGGTCTTGGTAGTCTGAACTCCTGCAATTGCATTTTACTAGGGGCTGCAGACACTGCTGTTGCATGCTATCCCTTGGTCTGCCTCCATACACAGGATGCTATCTTAGCACCTTCTATTCAGAAACCAAACATCTACCCTGTGAAAGACAAAAGGCAGGAGAGTGTATTCCAAAGAGGAAGGTATTTTTTAATCTACCTATGTAAAGCTTACTTTATGCATTTTCACCTTCTCATTATCAGCCTCTTCCCAGAATGAGTGAAAGGAGTGATTGACTACCTCTTAAAGAAATACTAGGCCTACTCACAAAGTTATGTTCTAACCCAAGGATGATGATAAAATAATTACCATTTCAACATTTTTAGAAATTCAATATTCAAACTAGAGAAATATATATTATCAGGAGTATAACTGCATTATAATCCATTTTCCTTCTATCTTCTAACAATTTCTGATCAGTAAGACAAAGATCAGAATTTTTTTTTGTGAAAAGGCGATAGTAAATATTTTGTACTTTGCTGAACATATACCCTCTGTTATAAATACTCAGCCTTGGGCGCCTGGGTGGCTCAGTGGGTTAAAGCCTCTGCCTTCAGCTCAGGTCATGATCCCAGAGTCCTGGGATCGAGGCCCACATCGGGCTCTCTGCTCGGCAGGGAGCCTGCTTCCTCCTCTCTCCTCTCTCTCTCTGCCTGCCTCTCTGCCTACTTGTAATCCCTCTCTCTCTGTAAAATAAATAAATAAAATCTTTAAAAAAAAAAATACTCAGCCTTTGCATGGTAGCATGAACACAGCTATAGACAATACGTGTTCTAATAAAAGATTATTTATGAAAACAGGCAGTGGGCTGGATCTGGTCCACAATCATAGTTTACCAACCCCTGATTTAAGAAATTAGTTTATTCACTATTTTATTTTTTTATTCCTATTCTTTTCCAGTGGCCTTTGGTCACAGTTTAATTTTATATAACTCTAATATCTGTATAAGATGCTCTAAGTTGGGCTTCGTGGTTCCCAGTGAAAAACTCAGCCCTTCCCGTCTCTAGTTCTGACTCAATTAAAAAAAGTTTTTTTAAGGTAGTAGATAAAGGCTTAAACATTATTCTATTACCAGTATAATTGATATCTGAATGTGTGTCTTCGACATTTCCAAATTCAATTTTTATGAACCCTAGAACTAGGTCAATTTGCCTGCTCAGTTAGGGAAGCTGATGGGCCATCACAGGCTCCATGATGGAGGAAGATCCCTCTAAGACAAAGTATGGAGGAGTGAGACAGAGCAGAGGGTATACTTGCTGTGTGTAAGCTCAGTCCTAATATTGAGGAAAGAAAAAAGGGGGAATGCAAATCTCTAGTCTTTTGTTAGTTTGTTTCCTTCTAAGTCCATTATTCCAGTTAAACCATTTTTGTTCAATATATTCTCACCCAAGAGTACCATGATGGAAGGATTGGTTGGGGTAGAAATGATCAGCCATCTTTCAGGAGAGTCTGTTCCCAAGAATTCAAGAAATTCATCCTGGGGAAAACAAGACACAGACAGAAATATCGGTTGCACTGAACAATATGGTTTCTGTAAGTTACCAAAATCACAGTTAAAGAAAGTAACACACTAAAGTCTAATACTTAATGGCACAGAACCCAGCCTGAAGCAGATACTTTTGCTGCCTCAAATACTACTTCTTGTTGATTTCTATGTATTGTAGTCAATGTACCAGATATTGAGGATACTATCTTCATATAGGACCAAAAAATGCTTTTTAGATCATGTTTATTATATCTAATTCTTCAAGAAAACTTTTCTGCACCTCATTACATGCCCAGCAAAATTAATTGCTTCCTTCCCTAGCGTTTCATTAAGCCCTGCTCAAAATGCCAGAAGACAACTTTCAATAAAGTATTATATTAATTATACATATATTTTTTAAAAGATTTTATTTATTTATTTGACACAGAGAGAGAGATTACAAGTAGGCAGAGAGGCAGGCAGAGAGACAGGGAGAGGAGGAAGCAGGCTCCCCGCTGAGCAGAGTCCGATGCGGGCCTCAATGCCAGGACGCTGAGATCATGACCTGAGCCGAAAGCAGAGGCTTTAACCCACTGAGCCACCCAGGCGCCTTAATTATACATATTTGCTTTTCCTTACCTAGTTGACCATGATTAACATGCTATATTCCTAACATGTGAATCATGGTCAATCAGGAAAAACAAATATATGTAATTATCCATATTATCATATATCAATAATATTAATATGTTTATAAATATATATAAAATTAATATAGGCTATTATATATTTTATAAATATATTTTTATTATGTTTAATAGAGAAAAGTAATTCTCTCTAAGCAAGAATGAAAAGTATTGAAATTTCAGTGTTATGAAATTCTATGTGTGACTGGGATTTGGGTATTGCAAGAGAGGTTAAGAGCGTTCCAATATCTCTCAAAGTATGTCTTCATGATTACAACTCTGTAGATAAAATATAGGATATAAATTTTATGTAGTTTTAAAGTAGGAGATAGCAATCCAGAAAGATGGTTTAAGAGAGTGAACTGACAGGATTATAAAGGTATGTAAAGTGTGAATAGTCATGAATTTTTCTTATATGAGATATTAAATAACATTTGATCTTTAAAAAATTTTTAATTTATTAGATCAATCTCCAAATTTTTAATAATTTCTTGAAATAATGCTTCTTTTAGGTGATATGTAGTTTAATGATCTAAGATTTTTAAATTATTTCAGATCAGCTACTGATAGTTATTTTCTCTTAAATTATTTCAGTCTTCATATCTGTTTATATAAACATGTTTGAATGATGGCATCAACTACAAAACTAAGCCATATTGTACAAAGAAAAACACAAGAAAATTAGTGTTCTGAAGAATTTTCCATATTTTTTGTCACTGTTGATAAACTGTTCAGGAAAATAATGGCTGTGTGAATTAAATGCCATGAAAATATTTATTTTTCATTAAGAGATGATATTTACCATTGAAGGAAAATAATTTTTATGCAACATATACTATGTACCAGACCCCATGCATGTAATTTCATTGAATGACATTATAACTCTTACTTAACAAATACTGGAGTTACTAAATGTCACAAAGTAAAAAACTAGAATAAGCTAACTCTATTAAAAAAAAAAAAAGACATCACCGTGGTAATGCCAATATTCTGTTTAAAAACATAAAAGTGATAATTAGATATCTACTAAACTGTAAAAATGTGTGCTCAACTAATATTTGTTGAGCTCCTAGACTGTACCAGACTGGACTTTTAATAGTATAAATGTATATATTTTAAAATAAGATTAAGGACGCCTGGGTGGCTCAGTGTGTTAAAGCTGCTGCCTTCGGCTCAGGTCATGATCCCAGGGTCCTGGGATCAAGGCCCACATTGGGCTCTCTGCTCAGCAGGGAGCCTGCTTCCTCCTCTCTCCTCTCTCTCTGCCTGCCTCTTTGCCTGCTTGTAATCTCTCTCTCTGTGTCAAATGAATAAATAAAATCTTAAAAAATAAAATAAAATAAGATTAAAAATTTACTGTGACAAAAGTGTTCTTTTAAGAATTTAAATATGTTAGCTTTTGTTAGAAACATATTTTTCTTATCATATTTAAATAACTGTCAGCTCTATTTGTATATTTCCATTCAGGAAGTTTTACCTGAGAATCAGTCCTGGGAAAAAATAGATCAGTTTTAAACAGAAGAGATAAACCAAAGATCAGATAGCTTTTTTGGATTATATTTCACAGCTTTCTTTATTGTCTCTTACATCACATCAATATCTTTCTTCTGATTGACTGTATTGGATACTTGCAATGTTTTTCAGTGCTTTTTAAAAGAATTATCATGATCTCTAGTGGCCGCGTTTTAAAAAAAATCCCTATTTCCTACTATAAAATCCAGTCTATTACAATTTCTTGTTAACTTGCCATGTAAATATAAAAAAAAAAACGTAACTTTTGAAATTAAATACTTCTAGGATTGTGAAATCAGTATGGACCAGTCTAATTGAAACAGTTTCATTCTTAGTCTAGTTTGTGTAACTCCTAATGAAGATTTTTAGTTCTTTCCCCAAAGCAGGTCACATAGTATCTTTCATCAAATGTTATCAGTACCTTCTATTTTAACTCAGTACTAATTCCATTGGACTTATTTTAAATAAAAATGTAATTTATTCATTTAGAAAAATGTGTACAACTTTTTAATACTCTGTATAGCATACATTTGTGTGTATTTATAAACAGATACAAAGAGAATGTTATGAGTACAATGTATTAATAATTTAAAAATGAGAAATTAGGTACAGAGAAGTTCTTCAGATTAATATGGACAAATGCTTGATAAGCAGATCTGAAAGATTCTTGAGTGTTACAAAAGTTTTGTTAGGCTCTTTTGAGGCTTTACTTAATTGTTATTTATTCAGAAAAATCTACATCATTTCCTATTGCATGAGATTGAAAAGGAGCATTCACAGGTGAAGAGTGGTACTATGCATCTAGGTTAAGAGGCAGAACGTGAGTTTTCTTTCTTTGAAAAGGTGTTCAGTATGCTCTTAGCCATATAGCATTCCTTTTTTTTTAAGATTTAATTTATTTATTTGTCAGAGTGCGAGAGAGAGCATAAGTAGGGGGAGTGGCAGGCAGAGGGAGAGGGGAAGCAGGCTCCCCACTGAGCAAGGAGCATGATGAGGGACTCTATCCCAGGACCCTGGGATTATGACCGGAGCTGAAGGTGGATGCTTAATTGACTGAGCCACCTAGGCATCCCTAGCATTCCTCTTCAACCTAATCTTATTTTGTTATTGGGCTACCTCGTTAGATAGAGCTGGATCCATTTACATTCTCCTTATTTACTCTGTCAACTCTTATCTACTATCTTACTCTTATCTACTAAGACCTTATGAAGAAAATCTGTGATTCTTAGAAGGCACTTTGACACTATGTTCCTGAGTATAAGTACCTAAGCAAGAATAATTAATCTGTTTCAGATTTATGAACAAAGTTTTAAGTGCAAAGTCAGCCTTCATTTTCACAGATAGTGGTCATTAGAGGATAAAGAAAGAGATAACTCAAGGACAATGAAAAATAGGTAATATGAAGATGATACAATCTAAATACGAGTTTTGTATATTAACTAAGTCATATTGGGCTGAGATGCTATACTTAGTCAATGGACATCAGGAGGTCAACAAAGGTTTACAAAACATATTTTTTTGTTTTTTAACATCTCTGTTTTTTTTTTTCCTTTTAATTACTCTAGGATTCTAAAGAAGTTGCACGTACTAGGAAAGGAGAAACAAGAAGGGATTATTGTAATCCCTCCATGTTCAAAACATAGATAGATGGAAGATAGAGCTCTTTATAAATCATTACATTTTGGGGGTCTTTTAAATGTCAAGTTGTGATTTTGTGATTTTTAAATATGTAATTTTGTTGATGTGATATATTTGGTAGTCCTTTCTGATTATTTAATATCAATATTCTAAAATAGCAGTGTGAATGCAAAAATATGAAACACTTAATTCATTGAGTTATATTATAAATAGTGGATAGGAATGGTAACTTTTTAAAATTATACAACTATATGGATCAAATGAAATGTTTTCATGAAATATTTTCATTGAATTATCTTGTTCTGCCATAATCATTGTATAACTAAAAAAACACTGAAAGTAGCTCTTGGACAGTTTTGTTTTTAAGTTATTCTTGGTTTTTGGCATGTGACACGTGCAAACAATGATGTCCATGAATAGTGATGTCTGTGATCAGTGGATCTTGTGCTAGATACTTGTGTTAGCATGAGGTCTGCTAGCTGTAGCCTCTTGTAAATGATCTTCACCCAGCTCACTCACAGATCCTAAGCAAAAAGGACCCATGACCACCTCAGTGAAACAGTGCTCCTGGAGTAGGAGTGGACACCTGACCAAAGAATAGTCAATCAGTATATCAGCCAGCCCGATGTGATCTGGTCTGCCAATATTGGCTAAGCCAATCAGACATTCTTTCCCAGAAATGTAAATTAAGTACTTAGGTATGGCAGTTTATGGTGAAAGATGTTATAAGTATTTGTAGAGGGGTGCCTGGGTAGCTCAGTCATCTAAGTGTCTGCCTTTGGCTCAGGTCATGATCTCAGGGTCCTGGGATTGTCCCGCATGAGGCTCCCTGCTCAGTGGGGAGCCTGCTTCTCCCTCTTCCTTTGCCTGCCACTCACCTTCCTTGTGCTCTCCTCTCTGTCAAATGAATAAGTAAAATATTGAAAAAAATAAGTACTCATAGAAACCCAAGTTTTGAGAGAATGTAAGTTATAATTATGAAGAGGCAAAAGCTCGAGAAAACCAATCTATAAATTAAACATATGTCCTCACACAGTGGAGGAAAACAAGGGAGTTGTAGCACAAGGGAAACAAGTACAGGGAATAGTGGTCTGTTAATGTGGACATCAGAATGAAAAGCCTGTAGTTCTGTTCTACTCCTATTACTGCCCTTCCTGAAGTTAGGATGTTTGACTTCTTACAATACATCTGAAGTTATGTTCTTCACAAGCACATGAACTTAATTAGATAAATGACAAAGTATAGATTTTTTTGAAGTACAGGCTAAACAAAACAAAAGAGAACATTTTATTATTTTTAGAAAAATGCAGTAAAATGGGGATTTCTTTTTCAAGTTTAACTAAATAGAAATATTACTGTAGCAAAGACAGTAAATTTTGGTGCCAACTACAAATCTTCCACTTAATAGCTGTGGGATCTTTAGTGAGTTACTTAAAACCCTCTTGTATCTATTGCAACAGCTACAAATGGGAATAAAATTCATACCCATTTCAGAGAGTTAATGTGATGAATTGGTGTTATTACAGCTGAAGTGCTTAGAGGAGTACCTGAGGCATATAAGATCAGTGAGTGTTATTTTTATTTATTATTATATCATAATCACATGCTAAAATACTTGTCATTTATACATTTAACCACAAACACTATCCTAATCTCTTTGTGTCAGAAAATGATGCCCTTACATAATAATAGCATAGTCACTAATAATGAATGTTTGATTCTATGGGAATTTATTCACATGAAATTAGTTTATATGGTTTAATATTGAATGAAAACAGAGCCAAGATACAAATTCTTTGTTTTTATAGTGGAGTTGACCATGGGAATAATACTTATAACTCATTTTTGGAGAGGAAGTAACTATTGGCGCTAGTTCAAGTCACGAATAGACACATTGAGTAAAAGAACTGCTGAGTATTAATTTACAGCCATTTCATTCCATGGAAGACATGGAGTCAAAGGGAACCTTTCCACTTACTGTGAGACTTTGAATTACTTTGGATTTTATCCTTCTAGGGAAACATAGAACGTGAAATTTAAAACTTTCCAATTAACTGTTGAATGTATGCTTACTGCCTTACTGTCCATACTTTAAGGATAAAGGTTTAAGAATCTGTGACAGAGTCTAAAAGAGTTTATAAATTGGAGAGGACTAGAAAGGAAAATAAAAAAAGTGTTTTCCCTTACCTTTATTATTTTCCATTAAGAGATTTCTTCTCTATATCACCATGTGTTTGCTCTTGGACACACTTTTCTTCCTTTAGTTAATTATATTCAGCAAAACCACTCAAAGAAAGCATACTGGTTGTGAATGAATACTGTTGATAAATGTCCTCTCCATTTGTAGCAGAATCAGGAAGGAGACTTCCCTAACCCGGGATTCATCAGTTTAGGGACATTTAAATAAATTACTTGGCACAGTATATAATTTTAGGTTAAAACTCTGGAAAATAAAATTCTCATAAAGTAAATAGATAAATTATAGTATATTCAATCTTGAATACAGTTTTAAATGGCTATAGCAATGAACGTGATCCAGGAAAGGTTTCCATTTCCTCCGTTGCTTGATTTTTATACTCCTACTGGTTAAATTAATCTTCAAATTATTGATTACCAAGTAACATTGTGAATTGGTCTTCTATAGCGTGAATCTAACTAGCATGTTTGTTTTATCATTAATCTTGTTGGTCATTATATCACTTACTGTTCATTATAGCAAGAGATAAATTGCACAAATGCTTAATATTGTTAGTTCAGCTTGGCTGCTTTCTTTAGTGACACTAATTCTACAGAGCAGTTGGGCAAAATCAATGTCTTATGCACCATTTATATTAAATTATGCTTGTTATATGATTGAATCAACACTACATAGAGTTTTCTCAAGTTAATTGATCAACTCCTACAAAACAAATTAATATGATACATCAAACTTATGGAGTTGTCGTCCAGAAAGAATATAATAAACATCAGTGCTGAAAGAAAACCAGTACTCCTCTTAGAATACTGAACTCCTCACCCCTGATCAAATGACTAGCTAAAAGTATTAGCAGAGAAAATGCAAATGTAGATTTAATGGAAGATATTCCTACTTTTCTAGTAGGAGTTAAGATACATATGTCAGATTATATAAGTGCATTTGTTAAAACATGTCAGTGTTATTTGCTCCCCATCTAGTTACCTACCCTTACCCCATTAAGAAAACACAGATTTTGAAAAATCACTTAGGAGGTTTTTTTTTCCTTTATTACTTTAAATGGCCGTAATAGGAGACGTTTCCCTAAAGTTAAATCTTAGTAAATATTCTATGAACTGCATTCTATGTTTTAGCAAATTAACTCAATTTCATACTGTTCAAATATTTCTTTTATGAGAACAGGATGTCAAATTTATCCAGCTGTGTTTGAATATTACTGTGTTTTATAATCATTAACACAAATTCATTAGAGTTCTGTGTGGATTAAGGATGAGTGTAAGAGGGGTGCCTGCGTAGATCAGTTAGTTAAGCGTCTGCCTTCAACCCAGGTCATGATCCCAGGGTCTGGGGATCCAGCCCTGCCTCTGGCTCCCTGCTCAGCAGGGAGTAGGCTTCTCCCTTGCCCTCTGCCTGCTGCCCCCCACCCCCACTTGTGCTCTCTCCCTATGTCAAATAAATAAATAAATAAATAAATAAGGATAAATGTAAGAAAATTAAATATCATAAAATAAATATTATATTAATATTAATATTATTAACCATTAATATTTATATTAATATTTATATTAATTTATAATAATTAATATTAATTAAATATTATAAAAGAAAATTAAAATATTATGAATTAATATTACATCAGATTTTTTCAAATAGTCTAGTCCTTATATTTTTTGTAGGCTTGAGATTTTGAAAGTTTGAGCCATTGTAAAAAGAAATATACACACACATGAGATATATTTATGTGTATGTATATACATATGTATATACACACACACATACTAGGACTTTTGCCTCATATAGGCAAGTATTATATAAGTAAATATAAGAAGGAACATATAAATCATATGTGTTTATTATATGCGACTTAAAGAAAAAATTCTATATAAAAGATTTTACTTTGTTTAACTACAGTGTTTTTTTTTAAGATTTTATTTATTTATTTGACACAGAGAAAGAGAGATTACAAGTAGGCAGAGAGGCAGGCAGAGAAAGAGGGGGAAGCAGGCTCCCTGCTGAGCAGAGAGCCCGATGTGGGGCTCAATTCCAGGACCCTGAGATCATGACCTGAGCCAAAGGCAGAAGCTTTAACCCACTGAGCCACCCAGGCGCTCCAACTACAGTGTTAAGTAGTTAACTTACTTGTATTAAGTTAACTACAGTGTTAAGTTTATTCATCTGGATGCATTTAGAGTAACTAATGAAGAAGAAAAGAAATGAAAATATTTAAGACAAATAACAATCAGTGGCATCCAGCTAACTATCTGGTACTTCGCCAAGGAAATGAATGTAAAACTGGAGAAAAAACATTTTGGTCTACTTTAGCTATGTATTGTAATGATGATGACAAGATGAATACCTTTGAACAATATTCAGTTTATCTATGTTTAAAGATATAATGGCCTGACACTATATTAATTTAGCAAAGTTAGAGTATGGATGTCCCGTTCTTTCCTCTATTCCATAGGATACCATTTCATTTCTCTCTCAAAGTGTGCATTTAGTGTTAGATATAACCCTTAGGAAAGGATGACATTGATAATAAACTAGTCTTTTCAATCTTCTCTGTTTAACATCTAGTTAAAAATCATATGCAAGTTTTCTGAACACACACAGAAATTATACATTCAATGTCTTCTCTTTAGGGAGGTGACAAATTATAACACTATTCCTTTGTGTTAAATAGCATCTGTTGAGTGAAAATATAATTCCAAAGTATGTTTCTTTTAACTGTGGTTTTGGAAATTCTATGGGATTACATTCCCAAAGGATGTTACTTAAAATTACTTTAAATAACTGGGCCATTTAAGAAAATATTTGAAACTTTTATATTTTCAAATTGGAAAGCAAAATATTTTACCATGATAACATTTCATCCTACATATTGTCAGATATCTCAGTAAAAATTGAATGGACATGGGCAGCTGGGTGGCTCAGTCAGTTGAGGGGCCTACTCTTGGTTTTGGCTCAGTCATGATCTCTGGGTCCTGGGACCGGGCCCCACTATGTGCTCTGTGCTCAGTGGGGAGTCTGCTTGAGGATTTTTTCTCTCCTACTCCTTCTGATGCTCCCCTGCTATCTCTCTCTTTCTCTCTCTCAATAAATAAATCTTAAAAAGATTAAATGAACATAATTTTTGTAATTTTAGTTTATATATTCAAATTTTAATTAGCTAGGCAATATATCTTTATTTTAAAAGCATATTTCAATTTTAATGGTATTGTAATCATTTAAATTGTATTGCCTACACATTTAACTACTAACATTACGTGTCGTGAAAGGTACTTCAGAACTATAGGAATAAAGCCAATATATTTATAACAAGAATTGATAAAGAAATGAAAGATCTCTACTATGAAAACTATAAAACACTGATGAAAGAAACTGAAGATGACACAAGAAAGAGAAAATAATTTCATGCTCATGGATTAGAAGAACAAATATTGTTAAAATGTCTATACTATTCAAAGCAATCTACACATTTAATGAATCCCTGTCAAAATACCAACAGCATTTTTCACAGAACTAGAATAAACAATCCTAAAATTTGTTTGGAACCACAAAAGACCCTGCATAGCCAAAGCAATGTGGAAAAAGAATGACAAAACTGGAGGTATCACAATTCCAGACTTCAAGTTATATTACAAAGCTCTAGTAATCAAAGCAGGATGGTACCAGCACAAAAATAGTTACCATAATACCATAAACTGTTACTTTCATAATGTCTGTAACTAATTGTACCTGATTCATATACACTGTAGGGTGATGGAATAAGTTACATCATTTAGGATGCAAATATATTTTATTCCNATTGGAAATAATCTAAATTTCCAAACATATGTTTTTGATTAAATATATTATGATGAACATATATGAAAGAGAATTATAAATCTATTTTATAGTGTGATAGGTTTTTTATTTATTTTTATTTATTTTTTATTTTTTTTAAAGATTTTATTTATTCATTTGACACAGAGAGAGAGATTACAAGTAGGCAGAGAGGCAGGCAGAGAGAGAGGAGAGAGGAGGAAGCAGGCTCCCTGCCGAGCAGAGAGCCCGATGTGGGCCTCGATCCCAGGACCCTGGGATCATGACCTGAGCCGAAGGCAGCGGCTTTAACCCACTGAGCCACCCAGGCGCCCTAGAAGTTAAATTTTCTATAAATGACGTTTTATGTTTTATTATGGTTAGTTTCAGGCTGAGGCAAGCCTTGATTACATGATAGAAAACCAATCTTTGTGTGTGTCTTTATGACATTAAAATGAGAAAAACAAATAAAAATAGAAACAAGGTGAGAAAGATGAGAAAAACAACATTGCTTGATTTGCCTTTTTTTTTTTTTTAAACATTTGCCTGGGTATTTTATATCACATAGACACACTGATTGAGAGGCAGCTTTTTCTGTGCATTAGCAGGTAGATTTAATGTAGATTGGTAATTTAGGGTTTTGTTTTAGGCCATAAATTGCAAAATCTGAAAAAAAATTGTCTTCAACATTTAATTTTTTTTTTTCATCCCTGTCTTGAGAAATTTGGAAAAAAGTAGCTGGAACTGGTAAGGACTCCACAATGCCATCAGGGGTATAGGAGCCTTTGAAATTTTAATAATTTATTCCTAACTTGTGAAAAGTTGACTTGTAGTTTCAAGATAGTTTCTTACTTCTGGGCATTAAATCAATTTTCCTCACAGAAAAGGCATGGGGAAAATGTCACATACCTTGGAGTCGCCCATCCTCCATCCCTTCACTCATATATTTTAAGGAATTTTCATCGAAGGTGCAATCAGCAACTTCTGTTTATATCACATTGACTGGAATTCTGTTATGTGAGTACTCCAATCTGCAAGGGATAGTGTAATACAGACTTATTCTCCCTGATGAAATTAGGATTATTTTTGTAGTGAGAAGGAAAAAAATGAATATTGGTTATGAAAATTTCAGTCTTTGCCTCAGTCTGTTCTATAGTTTTACAGAGTAACTTTATTATTAATATTACTGTATTTAAATCATTTTCAGGGCATATTATTTCCAGAAGCTAGAATAACATCTGAGAGATGGCTCCTGCATAGAAGTATTTTATTAGAGTAAAATTAATATGAACATTATGGTTAGGCAGAGAAATTTCATTCCTTGTTTTTTCTCTTACCCAGATGTGTGAATTTAGGCAAGTACCCTGATTTGAAGTTGCTTCATTGACCATATACTGTTGTTGAGTGAATTAAATGAAATAATCTATATAATGAAGATGGCACATGGTACTCATGGTATTCAGTAATTGTTACTCCCCTCCTCCCACCTGTCTATATGATATCCTTTTTAGTCTGAATAGGACATTTAAAATCTTTCCTTCTGTAAATCAATAAGATTTTTAAAAAACCCATGAGTGTCAAATCCTTCCTACCTTCCAAAGTACTACCTTACTACACAGTTATCATTATCATAAGAATTTTAATCACTGTTAATAAATTAAATCTGAATATAGGACTCAGAGTAAGGATTTCATTTTGCCCATTTAGCAAGACATTATAAGCGACAGAATCTTTTGAAGTTAAAATTAATTTGCAAAATTTTTTATTGCATATTTTTCTTTTCCCGGCAACTACTACAGTGTTCTTGGTTCCAAATTAGCTGGTAGCTGCTCTTTGTCGTTATTAAGTTTTATTCATTTGTTTGTATTAGTCATTATTGTTCTTTCCTTTTTGTAATTTCCACATATCAGATCTCAACCAACACAGCTATTAAGTTGTTAGAAGAGGCCATATCTTTAGTAAGTAGATCTTATGGTAAATTACTTAGGAAGAATATTACTTTAAAAAAAGTATAAAAAGCTACATACCTTGTCCCTCTTAATTTTAATTATCATACATTTCTGACTTTGTGGTACATTACGTATTTATGTTTTGAAATATTTAATACTTTAAAAACAAATTTCCATGATTATATCTAAAGTTGAGGAAATATTTAGACTTTTTCCAACTTTTTACAAAATGACCTTAAAATATGAAAGTATGTTCCATTTAAACTGGAAAGTAAAACAAAAGTATTTTCATTTCAAAACAAACCAGAGGGTTTTATAACAATTATGGTTTATAATAATAATGAATGAGTGAATTTTTCTGGTAGAAAATTATTTTACTAAAATTAAATATAAAATTATCAAAATATCACTGAGAAAATCTATCATTATCAAATTAAGAGATTATTCAATTAGTATAAAAATAGCAAACACAAGACATAAATTCTTCCTATTTCTTGAATATACCATTTGATGCTCAATCAAGTAGGACAAAGGAAGAAGTATTCTGAAATATATATGAAATATACATTCTGAAATAAAACATGATATATTCATGTTTGTATTTCTTGGCTTTTCCCTGCCAAAGTCTTCCAAAATTCTAGGAGCTAACTCTTTCAGCATCAGTTAGCACTCAGGTCTTGTTCTCTGTGATCCTTCAAAAACCCTCCAGTCTAGATGGTTTCATCAGCACACCATGCAAATCTTCATTTTAGAGATTTTTTTTGAGCACTCCTTACTGTCCAGGTCCAATTTCAAGGAGCACTTTAAATACTGTCCTTTAGAGGACGCCTCGCCTCCCTGAATTTTTGTCTTTGGGGATAACTTCCTCAGACGTCATAGACCATTTTAAGGTAGAATTTGCCACCTTATGTTTCTCATCTGGTGTCTGTCTCTTCTTTACAACTAAATCATAAACTCCTTATAGGCAGAAATAATTTCTAATCCTCAAAGAACGGCACATGAATTATGCATATTTATTATTCCTAATGATATAAAAGAACAATTTTCGCAGAACACAAAACTGTGAACTAACTCTGCCATGGATAATCAAAACTACATAGAATAGGTAACATTTAAATGGTTAGTGAAAAATCAAAGGAAAAGAAAAACACTGATGTTTAAACCAACATTGTTTCACAGACGATTCATATAAGAAAGATAGAACATAAGTACATTAACTCTAGCCATTCATGAAAACAAGGACTCCCTCAGATTCTCTGAACTCAAAACAAATGAAAGGAGACTTGGAATCTAAAAGGAGTACCAGGCTCCATATCTGTTTAGTTTGGTTTACTTGAAAGATGCTCTGTGAGATTATATTTGCTATGGGCAGATAAGATGATTCCTCTTCACATGACAGACCAGCATGCTGGAACATTTTGTCATAGCATATAAAACAGGAAACTCATTGGCTGTGTAAATTCACATTGGTATATTTTTACCCCAGATGGATTGAATTAGTTGTAGCAAATCTGCTACATCTTCAGAAACTTTCTGATCTTGTCTTATCTTTATTTAACCATAGTGAAATATCCAGGATTGGACAAGTGTAGCTGTAGTGTTTGTCATAGTAAAAAAAAAAAAAAAAAAAAAAGAAGGAAAGAAAGAAAGTAAAAATGTTGCTCAGTTGAAACAGAGAAACTATCTGTAGAATTCCTGTGTCAAACTTCCTTTATTCTTCTTTCCCCAATATTCAAAAAAGGAAATAAGTGGCAATGATGAGTTTTTCCTTTAAAAGTTGGAACTTTACTATTTGATAAGAATTTTTGTTCACAAAATAAGCCTTTGGGGTTATTTTTAAGACTGATGGGAGATATTCATGGACCAAGAGCCATATGTAGTTGCTTACGGCTTCTTTGAGAAACCATAAATTCCTCTCTGTTGATGTAATATTTATGACCATAATTTGGTGGAGGAAGGGGAAAATCCAGCCTTTATCTCTTTGGTTTTGTTCCTTTAATTTTGATTTTGAGCAATTGATTCAGGCAGTGCCAGACAACAGGTTAAGTAACATACTTTCTTTTTGATTCCTGTGATATTGATAGAATTTCATTTAAGTTATCACAAAAACAGATGATTTTTTTCATTGGTTTAATATTTTCTTCCCAACATATATCATATCATTTAAATACTTATTTTCTTATGGTGAAATCACATCTGTTACACTTTTTACTGAAACCTCTTACTTCTGCAACCGGTTAAATAATCTGAAGTATGAAAAATAAGTCTGCTGAAAAATCATAGAATTTGTTTTCTTCATCTTGGAATGAAATGCTATAAAAGGAGAGAAGAAAAAGAGCAAAGTTTCTTCTGTGTTCTCTAAAATCAGACTATTTGCATTAATTTTTATCTAGAATACATAATGGACCCCAAAATTGAAATCTCTTATCACATCGATTGTTATTCTTTGTTATTTTTGTACTTGGTAAATAGTGATCAAAATACTCAATACATCTTGCATTTGTTTTCTTAAACTTTTTAAAATTTTTTTCATAAACTGCATAATATTTCAACTGCCTACATACTAATCATTAACATACTATTAAGTGTTAATATAAGCCACAGACACTCCTTCAATGGAGTATATAAGGTATCACTTTTTGATGCCCACCCTTTCAAAATAACTTACTATTGTTTATTTCCTTTAACTGTTTTAATCACATTCAACAGCTCTTTGACTTTCTTCTTTCTATGCACAGTGGAAAACAAGGGAAGCCAAGTCTGCATCAGTGACATTTTATCACATTGGTCTCAATCTTATTTTCTGATGTGGCCGCACAGAAGACTAAATTCTTTGTACAAAAGTCCTTCCGGCTTTTAAATACCTGTGAAATATTCCCTTTGATTTTGACCATTTAAAGTATTAATCTAGATATCCGGGAATGTGACTTCTTTCTTAATCCTCCCCTAGATCTTGTAGATCTTTTTCAATGTAAAATTTATATATTTTGTTCATTCTAAGACAGTATCTTCTATTTTTTATTACAAAATACATGTTTTTATTTTCATGTTTTATATTTTCTATTAGTTGGAAACTAAAACTGCTGTCATGGCAGTTATAGATCTTTATTTTCCCTATATATTTTTGTTTATTCATTTCTTCTGTTATTAAATATTTCTTTAACATGTGTCACAGATTTATTTATTTTAATTATATTTCTAATTTCTGAAGTCTCATTCTTTAAATAGACTTTTCTTCTAGCATCCTTTTCATCTCAAAATTACACTGAGGTTATGTATCACAGTGTTTTTAAAGTTTTCTTCTGAAAGGTCTCTTGTTTCATCAACAATCAAGGGCTTTTTTTCTTATTTGCAATCTCTCTCCTACGTTAATATGTGTTTCCCTAAAGTGTGGTGATTCTTGTTGGACCATTAAGAATATGGGACCTTGCCAGAGTAGTTAAGAATGAAGAATTGTATTGATTTTTCTCAGTGGCTTTTGTGGATTTCCTCAGCTCTTTTTTAAATTGGTTTGTTTCCCATTAGGCTTCCCTCAGGAATGGGAGGCCAATGGTTGTTCTTATGGAGTAGGGAAAGACCGACCCTGTGGACTGTTACATTGTGATCAGAAAGGAAAGGGAGTCAATTCACAAAACAATTTCAGAAAGGACTTTAAATTGATATGGAAAAAGATTTACGTAGTGTGTTTATTTTGTAGAAGTGAAGCTCTGTAGGTAACCTAAAAGTCCATGATTGGAAATAGGTCTATAAAATATGGTTAATGCTTGCTATGGAGTGTCATATAGCAATAGAAGTATACCAACAAATATTAAGATAGAAATTTAAGATAGATAAACATATTCTAATTTCAGTAGAGACTCAATGAGAAGTGGTGAATGAAGGTAGTCAATATGTCCTTTTAGAAAATAATCCACTCAAACCTTTATTCAATTGTGTTGTTTTGTGCCCGATGCAGATTGCTTACTAAGTAATACAAATTATATAGTACTAAAACCCACACTTCACATTTTGTTTTCCTGATTTTCTGTCACCCAGATAAAACTGATAAAACATTGCTTCATCTAGGCATTCTCTTGACTTTCCATGTGTATATGTATAAGCATCAGGAATAAACCATGGGTTTTGAAATGGTTCACAGAGAAGGATTTTCTCTTAGGCATGGAAGTAATCTTCTCCCAAAATAAACATTGATTGCCTAAGTATATTTTATTTGGCCATTTAGTTTAATTTCTTCACACCTTTGGGACACTGGGTGTTGATTGTTAGTAAAAGCTAATCATTTAGCTAGTTATCATGCATTGCTTATATTCACCCAGACCATCCCTTACAGAACAATAGCTTATCCAGTCTCAGACTTCTTTCAGAAGAGTCTTAGTGACTTCAAACATTTCAGTAGAATAAATGTTTACTACTAAGTAGTTTAAGTGGCTAGAATAAGAAGACATGAGAAGCACAATTTACCACTCCCATCTCTCTTATTGTCAACTTTAAAATAAAGCAAAATTAGATTTTTGCTATTTATTTAATTATTATTACATAATGACTTGACAAGTACTCCCTAGTAAGAATAACTTATTTTGGATACATATTTTTTTTTACATTTCCCTTAAATGACAATTAATCATTTGTCTTGCTTTTTTTCCTTTTATGTTCTATTTTACCAGATTAGAAGATTATTATACATCACTAAGAAAAATGTGCTTCTAGATGTTTACTTATGCATCAGTGATTTTAAAATTGGCAAGGGCTGCTGGGGGGCCCTGGTCATCTCATATTTGTACTGTCTCACACGCTTGTGGAAAAGGAAACCTATAACCTTAAATAAAATAAACATTAGCTTCAACTTTTATGTGTTTTCCCCTCTTCTCAGATTATCAGAGGCATGTTTTTATTAACAAAATTAACAACAAAAAATTCTAAATACTCTATGGAATTGGTGCCATTTCCTTATTTTCTCCTGTTTATTAATTTCTTAAAGAAATATTTCTGCATGATAAAGTGTATATGTTTGTTAGTCTTAGCATTAGTGAATGCTTCTCAATACTTGCTTTCCCTTTTCTCAATTTGGGGAGCAAAAGTCCTCATTAAAGTGTGCCTGGGGTTAAGATACAGTAATTTCACTTTGAAAGATACCTTTTGTTCTAGCATCTGAGCTCCATTTACTCCCTTGCCAAAGACAGCATTTTTGTACCCTGTCCATGGCATACTTTTCTCTTTTTTCTTCTTCACTAACTTTTTTCTTTTGTATGGGCTAGGTTGGCCCCATATTCTAAGCTTAATGAGTATGTCCAGGTTGGCAGGCAAGAGTCATTTATCTAGAGGGCTGAGTCAGCTGCAAGGTACAGAACTTTTATTTCATCTTGAGGAAATAAAACAAAAAAATACTAATATTATACTAATCTTCATGTTCACATGGGGAAACATTTTAAGAATCTTTGGAAATATGGAATAGATTAGGGACACCATTAAAACTACCAGCATACTATAGTGGTTGACACCTATTATGAAGTACTATCCAAAAGAAATGAAGGTACCTCGTTGGAATCTGTATCGAATAGAATATATTAAATTGGCCATTATGTAAAGATTTAGTTTAGATATTTTCTTCCTCTGGAACTATGCTTTAAAATTTAAATTTGATGGGGCACCTGGGTGGCTCAGTGGGTTAAAGCCTCTGCCTTTGGCTCAGGTTATGATCTCAGGGTCCTGGGATTAGCCCTGCATAGAGCTCTCTGCTCAGCGGGGAGCCTACTTCCTCCTCTCTCTCTCTCTGCCTGCCTCTCTGCCTATTTGTAATCTCGCTCTCTGTCAAATAAATAAATAAAATCTTAAAAATAAAATAAATAATATTTAAATTTGAAAAAATATTAGTAGAATAGCTACATAATGATTAGAAATAGGTCTTTGAACTAGGAAAATCTTACCACAACAGTCTGTTCTGCTACCATAGTGACTTTTGTTTCTTTCTTTCAAAATGATGTCTTATGATAAGTTTTCCTTATTATGATTTAAGATAAAATATTTCTATTTCAGATATAAAGATAAATCAACAGAGATATAAACCAGAGGGAATGAAAGTAATTAGTATGACTAGTTTAGGAAAAATACATTATCAGAAATAGAAACCAACTCACACAAATTATAGTTGACTCTTAAATTATTTTGCATCTATTTTGTATAAAAATGATGTAGGGCTATTACCTATACCCAGGAAGTAGCTAGCTAGCTATATATACTAAAATTCTTCAAACTAAACATGTTATTTATAACACCAGCACGCAAATAGTTACCCCAAACCTCTTCTTCTTATGATATTTGCATCATGTCCAAATTACTACCTAACCAGGTATTGAAATATGGAACAAACAAACAAACATTTGCTTATTTTTAGGGACTTGTGAGAACCTGGAAAATTATATATTTGCATACATTTTCCATTCTATTCTTGACTTTTGTGCATTAAGTGTAAGTTAAATTGGACTTAAAGGAAAGCTTTGAGGACCAGTGGTAAATCTAAGTACCCCACCCCATGCTACTATCTTCCATGATGCTTTCCTAAGTTAGTAGTCAGCTGTCAGCTCTGTTTCTTTTCACAGTGTTTTGCTTCAGGGAAGTCAGTCAGATTTAATTCATCTCACTGATGTCTCTAAGTTTTTAAAACCCACACTTTAATTGGTATCCTCATGAAGTGGCATTTAATGTAAGGATAGTGTGACCCAAGTAACTGTAATAAATATACAATGATTACTTTTGTCAATGACCAAGATGTTAGTTTTCAGAACAATGCATTGATTTATCGCCTTTGCCAATATTAGAAGCAATTATTTTTATCCTCTTAAAATTGTATCTAAGCTAGATATAAGAAATCTATCTTCCCTCCTCTGCTTATTACCAGTTTAGCTAAGCATTCATGGCACTTTTTCAGAGTCTTCCCTTAACATAATGTTCCCAGCAGCCAGTCTTAATTGTTCAAAACTTGTGATGAAATAAAAATTACTTAACATCCCTGCTATAAATAGTGGTGATCATTGGAGTTGGGAGGAATGAATAAATTTTTGTTCACTGTAAGGTTAAAAAGTCTAAGCTACTATCCATGACTATATTTTCCAGCTTCCCCTGCATCCCCACTCTCCTCAGAACAGTTGTTCCCACAGTAAACTCATTGAAACTCTGCCACAGTCTTTGGGGAATAGAAACATAGCTGGATGGGTAATGAAGAAAATTAATTTTTCAGAACAAATTCAGAACAAGTTTTTTCTAGGCTTCAGCTTTCTCAACTGTTAAAATAGAGAATTTATACTTAACGTTTAATGGTCACTGAGTTCCCGTCCGGTTCTATAGTCTGACAACTCAGTGCCAAGGTAGGTCATGGCTTCATGGTGATATGAATTAGGCTTCAAGTTTCTTACTTCTGAGCTCTTAATAATCTGCTATACTTTTTATGGTTTTATAGTATGCAACTTTCTTTTTTTTCTATTAACGTATAATGTATTATTGGTTTCAGAGGTACAGGTCTGTGACTCATCAGTCTTATATAACACCCAGTGCTCATTACATCACATGCCCTCCTTAAAGTTCATCACCCAGGTTACTCCTCTCTCCAACCCCTCTCCCCTCCAGCAACCCTCAGTTTGTTTCCTGTGATTAAGAGTCTCTTATGGCTTGTCTCCCTCTCTGGTTTTGTCTTGGTTTTTTTTTTTCCCTTCCCTTATGTTCCTCTGTTTTGTTTCTTAAATTCCTCATATTAGTGAGATTATATGATAATTGTCTTTCTCTGATTGACTTATTTCACTCAGCATACTACCCTCTAGTTCTATCCACATTGTTACAAATGACAATATTTCATTTATTTTTATGGTAGAGTAATATTCCAATGTCTATATATATATACCATATCTTATTTTTCTTTTAAGATTTTATTTATTTATTTGACAGAGAGACAGAGAGCACAAGTAAGCAGAGCAGCAGGCAGAGGGAGAGAGAGAAAGCAGGCTCTCTGTTGAGCAGGGAGCCCAATGTGGGGCTCAATCCCAGGACCCTGGAATCATGACCTGAGTCGGAGGCAGTGGCTTAACCAACTGAGCCACCCAGGCGCACCTATACCACATCTTCTTTATCCATTCATCTGTCGATGGACATCTGGGCTCTTTCCATAGTTTGGCTATTGTGGACATTCCTGCTATAAACATTGGGATGTAGGTACCCCTTTGGATCACTACTTATGTATATTTGGGGTAAATAACCAGTAGTTCAATTGCTAGAGCATAGGGCAGCTCTATTTTCAACTTTTTTTTTTAAAGATTTTTTATTTATTTATTTGACAGAGAGAGAGATCACAAGTAGGCAGAGAGGCAGGCAGAGAGAGAGGAGGAAGCAGGCTCTCTGCCGAGCAGAGAGCCCGATGTGGGCCTCGATCCCAGGACCCTGAGATCATGACCTGAGCCGAAGGCAGAGGCTTTAACCCACTGAGCCACCCAGGCGCCCTCTATTTTCAACTTTTTGAGGAACCTCCATACTGTTTTCCAGAGTAGCTGCACCAGCTTGCATTCCCACCAACAGTGTAGGAGGGTTCCCCTTTCTCTGCTTCCTCATCAACATCTGTCATTTCCTGACTTGTTAATTTTAGCCATGCTGACTGGTGTGAGGTGGTATCTCATTGTGGTTTTGATTTGTATTTTCCCGATCCCGAGTAATGTTGAGCATTTTTTGCATGTGTTTGTTGGTCATTTGGGTGTCTTCTTTGGAGAAATGTCTGTTCATGTCTTCTGCCTGTTTCTTGATTGGATTATTTGTTCTTTGGGTGTTGAGTTTAATAAACCACATGCAGAAGAATGAAACTGAATGATTTCCTTACACCATATACAACAATAGACTAAAAATGGATGAAAGACCTAAATCTGAGACAGGAATCCATCAAAATCCTAGAGGAGGACACAAGTAGCAACCTCTTTGACCTTGGCCGCAGCAACTTCTTGCTAGACACATCTCCAAAGGCAAGGGAAATAAAGGCAAAAATGAACTATTGGGACTTCATTAAGGTAAAAAGCTTTTGCACAGGGATGCCTGGGTGGCTCAGTCTTTAAGCGTCTGCCTTCAGGTCAGGTCATGATCCCAGGGTCCTGGGATCAAGCCTGGCATCAGGCTCCCTGCTCGGCGGGAAGCCTGCTTCTCCCTCTCCCTCTCCCCCTGCTTGTGTTCCTGCTCTCGCTGTGCCTCTCTCTGTCAAATGAATAAATAAAATCTTTAAAAAAAAAGTTTTTTTTTAAAGATTTTATTTATTCATTTGACAGAGAGAGAGATTTCAAGTAGGCAGAGAGGCAGGCAGAGAGAGAGGAGAGAGGAGGAAACAGGCTCCCCGCTGAGCAGAGAGCCCGATGTGGGCCTCGATCCCAGGATGCTGAGATCATGACCTGAGCCGAAAGCAGAGGCTTTAACCCACTGAGCCACCCAGGTGCCCAAAAAAAATGCTTTTGCACAGAAAAGGAAATAATAAAAAAAAAAAACAAAAGACAACCGACAGAATGAGAAAAGATATTTGCAAATGACATATCAGATAAAGGGCTAGTATACAAAATCTATAAAGAACTTAAACTCAACACCCAAAGTTATGCAACTTTCATACAAACAGTTGTATAGTTATTTAAAACATCTCAATTATCACAGTGATTTCTCTGCTAATATGATTATCTGTTTGAATGAAATAGACTTGCTTTTGTTCCTGTACAACTCTCCTGAAAAGAAATTATGGTGTGGGTAACAATAAACTTCTATTATTAAAGTATTGTAATAACTCTTCAATATGTATATTCTTGTCAAAATTGCTCTGTCTACACATAGGCAAAATATGGTGGTGCACTAAAGCCACACAACTGGCAAATTCAAAATGCAAAGACTTACGTTGCACTTTTATTTCTTTTTATCCAAGAAAAGAAGCTTTTGTTCTTGAATTAATTCTAAAGGTAGAAGGAAATATAAAGGATTGTCATAGACTAAATATTTCCTGTTATTTGGAATTCTTCATGAGAAAATATATGATGTATTATCAAAGAAAAAGTAAAGCATAAAATTACACCTGTATAAACAAAAGCATAGAAAAAAAGTTTAAAAGAACATATACCAGATGTGGGGTGCCTCGGTGGCTCAGTTGGTTAAGCGCACAACTTTTGATTTGGGCTCAGGTCTTGATCTTTTTTTTTTTTTTTTTT
>LNAC01000021.1:3550802-3589237 GCA_002007465.1 Ailurus styani | reverse complement strand
AGAAGGGGGGGAGGGGGGGGGCGGGGGGGGGGGGGGGGGGGAAGCAGGCTCCCCACTGAGCAGGGAGCGCGATGCCGGCCTTGATCCCAGGACCCTGAGATCATGACCTGAGCTGAAAGCAGAGGCTTTAACCCACTGAGCCACCCAGGCGCCCAGGTCTTGATCTTAATGTGGGATTGAGCTCTGCTTCAGGCTCCAGGCTCAGTGTAGAATCTGCTTGAGATTCCTCCCTCTCTCTCTCTCCCCCAACCCCTTGAATAAATAAACAAATCTGAAAAAAATAGAAAATATATCAGGTGTAACAGTAGCTTTTGGTGGAGTTAATATAGGTTATATCATATTTTCTTTTTCCCTATAACTAAAACTGATTACAGTGTTATAAATAATGTATTAATAGATAAATTTAAATGAGTAAGCCCTATTAAAAGGTTTAAGGGTTTCTAAAGGAAAGAAAAAAATGAACAAGGGGAAGAGTTTCTGTATCCCCTTCATTCACATGACATGTGCCTTTCTGTCTTAAACCAGCACATACAGGATTCTAGTTAATTAATGTTTTTCCCCCATCATGTCATGAATGTGGTACTTTCTTTAATGCCAGGTTCAATTGGTTTTATCTATAATGTTTTCTCTGATTCTTTCTGCCCATCTCTTCTATAGCCCTTGTTCAGGGATATTACTGTCTTCCTCTGTGTTTCTGCTGAACTCTTCTCTTACATTTGGTCTTGTGGCATATTTTTTTTTATCTTATTACTTCTTGACTGTAATGGTTTTACTCCATTCTCTGGGTCTACTACCACATAGATACAATGTAATTAATGAAGCAATTTTAAGGTATGCTATATAGTAAATTTCCAATTCTATATTGGCTTCAAAGGATTGATATGTAAAGTCTTCCTCATTCATTAAAAAAAAAAAAAAGCTAAAAGCAAAATACATCCTCTCAGGAATAGAAAATAACTACAGAACCCATTCCCCTGAACTTCTACTCTAATTAAACACACATTATTTTAGGAAAACTTGTCCACTGCAATACTTAAGAGGGTTTATCATTAAACCATACATCTTACTATCTATTCTATTACTTACTATCTATTCTATTTTTTGATAAATAGGGCTGTAATATAAACCCCATTTATTTGGAGATTGCTCCAAAATCAGTATTTTAAAATAAGGAAATGAATGTACAGTTTATGTTAGAATAAAAGAAGAGACACAGGAGTTTACCATCACTTACATTTAAAACTTAAAAAAACAACAATGATTGAACTCCAGAACTACCTACTTGGCTGTTCATCACTGTGTTTTTCTCTGTCTTGAGAGTTCCAAATACATGAGCTCAATCCTCTGGAGTTTATAATCAATTGTGGCAACAAAATACATGGCTTAATTTTCCATTGAATTTTAATGTTTTCCTTGGGCCTCCCCATTATGCCTTCTCAAACTGATTTTATCACTGTAATATAAAGCAATTGAATTAAATATGTAAATCTTTGGCAGCTTACAGGTTTGCTTTTCTTCTGAGCCAAATTAAAATAGCATTAAATTTAAAACTTGTAAAGTAGGTTTAGTTAAAATCTTCAAGAACTGAGTTTCCATGCAGTATACTTTATTTTGAATGTCTCATTTCAAATTTAGAACATGACATGTTGTAATACTTATATAAAAATATATCAATCCATAGCCCAAGTTAGTAAATATGAATGGACAAAAATAACCACGTACCAAAAGACAGAGAAAGAATGCAATTTATGTGCATATACAGACTTTGAAGAAATGGTGGCTGATACTCTGTATCTAGAAATGTGACTCAAAACAAAGGTGAAAGTTACGATGTTATTGGTTGGGGGGAGAGGGGTGGCCCAAATCCAAGATGTAGAAGAGAAAGTGTACTAAGAAAGAATGTCAGCTAATGCAGTCATGCATCATAGCACTCGCTACCACTTTAAGAGAAGGTGGAAAGAAATACAGTGTCTTTCTGTGTCTAGGATGGTACATTTAAGACCTCTGGGCACACATCAAGGGGAGCCAAGCCATAGAGTAATCTGTGGAAGCAAGGTAGGAAGGAGAATTCATCTTCTGGGCTCCTTCTGCCTCACAGGTCCCATTGGTTAAAGTTTGCTTCATGGGCAGTTAATTCCCCCGAAATTACAAGTGAAATCATTTGACCCATTTTAGAGGGTTCTAAGAAAAGGCAGCTTTTATGCTGTGTGTTTATTGTTTCATTTAGGTCCAGAAGAAATGATAGAAGCCAGTGACTCTGATTCTATGGCTGCTCAGCCTGGCTGTGCAATAGGGATAGTGTCTGATTAGTCTCAGAAAAGAAACCTAAGGTATGGATGAGTGAATGAGAGGAGGCACAAGAGATGTGGTTCCGTACAGTGCTAAGTGGAGGAGTCATTTTATTTTCATGTCTTTTGCACCTGGAATATTTTATACAAGCTTCCTATACTCATGTCCTGGCTTGTTACCTTCCAAGATCCATTAACAAAACTCCATGTTCTCCCCTTAAAGTCAAAGCTCAACTCCACTACTTCCTCTAAAGCCTTGGGACCCATTCCTTCTCTGGAAATGAATTTTTGACCAGCCCCTATTCCTATCATTATAACCTCTCAGTTTTCACCACCATTCCCCTCAGCATTCCCTCCTTCATACTTTTAGGCCTGATGTTCTTTCTTCAGTTCCTACAGTTTGCTCAATTTTCCCATCCTTGGCCTTCCCCTCAGATGGGGTTTACCTCTTCACTCAGATTTTTAACCTCATTGGCTTTCAGCAGATCATCCATAAAATAGCCCCACACCCATCTCTCACAAGGCAACCAGTTCTCTCTGCTAAGTTCACACTATTCTTCCTCACACCCCAGCTCCTGCTTTTTGTGTCAACCTTTGTAACACCAGCCATACAAGCATGTGCCTATCTGTAGGCTCTGTCCCCTTTCCACTAGTCTGTTGTTTATAATCCTATCTTTTCAGTTCCCTGTTGCATTCTTCTACTTCTGTTTACATTCTACTATTCTGTCTACATTCTTCTCCTTCTACTACATTTGTTTATGGAGTGATTGAGGAAAATCTTTTCAAAATTTTTCAAATTTTATTACCTACACTCTTAATCTCTAAAATAAATGAAAAGACAACCCTTTGACTCTGATATGGTATATGGTACATCTCTCTGAGAATAAAAAAATAGAGGAATCTAGAGAAAGGAGGACTTGGCTTTTCTCTCTTTACTTTGTGATTGTGTTCTCTTCCAGGTATGTTTATGTTACATAAGCTGCAGGTGCAGTTCTGGAGTCCAGGAGTCAGATGGGAGGATTTTCCACCCATTTAGTTGGTTGAGAGTATTGATAAGACATCTGTCCATGGAATGAGAGTACATTCCAGGAGATGCTATTATGACTTTATATCTAACAATTGGTACATACATGAGATGTTTTAGAAGTCCAATACCATGGCAAAATCTGTATATGGGGTACATAACAAATAAATAATTTAGGGGAGCACTGATAAAGTGAAAGAGTTTTGCATGAAACAAAACAAGGTAAGATGGAAATTGTGTGGAGGATTCAGATGAAACTAGCAGTGGGGCATACATCAATTTGGCTATTTCATTTTTCTGAAATTTAGTTTTCTCCTATTCCAAAAATGATAAAAATTATAACACTGTGAGGATAGTGAAGATATTAGAAAAGATTGCATGGTAGTAAGCACCTAAAACACTGTAAGGATTCATTACATACTAGCTCTTTCTCCCCGTCCTCTTCCTACTCATCAAGCACTGTAAAAAAAGTGGATAGTATGTAGTTGTCGTGAAGAAAATACTTTTTCTTAGTGCAAGAAAAAATTTAAAGAGTATTTGTATTGTGAGGTTTGTGTAGGAAAGCTTAAAGGCAAATTTCTTTTCTTGGAGGGGTGTGTTGTGTATAAACAAATCACCTTTACATTGTGAGGAAGGGGCATTATGGAAGCTTCTGGAAGAGAGTGATGGATGCCTCACAAGACTGTCTGAAAGCAGACATCTTCAGGCCCCCCGGAAACAGAGCTCTATGTCATGATCCATAGTGCCAATTTGGACAAAGTCAGGAACTTTTCGGAAAACTCTGGGTAGTGCACGTAGGGAGATCAGACTAGGACTGCTGCCCACATGCATGGCACCTAAAATTACATTAGAAAATGTACCATTTCCTTCAGAAGGCAGTCAAGCACAGTGGCTAATGACCTGGTGAGTGGAAGCAGGTTTCTGTCCTCTAGGTTCCAAGTCTTCTACCAAATACAGAGTTGCCTACTTCCCTTAATCCCAGACATTCCCAGGCCCATACCCTCCAGAGAATTAGGAGTTCCACTTTCAGAGGCCACATGGATTTCAACAATGATTCCATAGCCTGACCATTATGGATTGGAGACTCAAAGCCCTTTTTCTAATTTTTGATAATTATATAACTACCTTTTCTCCCAGATCCTTGAGCAAATTCCCAAATGACAAGCAAAATGTTCTGTCAACACAGTGAAACGGTTGCCTGGATGAAGATTTAGTTTCATTTACAGAAAATAATGTAAGAAAAAAAAGGTGAAAATATAAAAAAATAAAGAAAATAATGTATTGCAAAATTTTGCACATCTGAGTTTCTAGGGTTTGATTTATAAAGTTTCTAGATGAGTTTTAACATTTTGGATACTTAAATTGCTTCTTTGTATTGAATCATATATATATTGAAAGAGTTTTGAAAGAATTGATACAAGTATATATTACATGATTATTTTTCATATTGTTGAGCCCATGAATTCTTAAATAAAAAAGAGAAACCATTTTATGAAGAAAGACATCCTGTATAGAAAGGAATTCATAGAGTGAATATAGAATTCATAATGTAAAATGTTATAAAATGTACAGATGACTTCAGAATTGTCCTTGGTCTCAAAATCCAGTTTTTAGTTTATAATTTCATGATGCTTTCACAAAATTAAAATATTTAATTTGGTTCACTTGAGAGACCATTAGCCATATAAAGCAAAGTATTTATTGAAAAGAATAGTGTTAGATATAGATAATAATCTCAGTCTCTGAATCATCAACTATAAGCCCCTTTTGTACACAGACTTTCCTTTACATATCACCTGGTTTTTCTCAATCTCTAATAACAAGTAGAGCCTGAAATATAAGACAAAATGTTGCAGAATTTTCAGTTATCTATATATAATCTTATGTTCTTAGAAAGATTTAATATTTCTCTTAATAAAGAAAGTGTAATTATCCTTCTTAGCAAAATCATTTCCTACTAATTCTATTATAATGTAGCTTATCCAAAATAGGAACTGGAAAAATATTGTAACATAGATTTGTAATATGATAAATCTGTGTGTGGTTCCTAGGTTAGTTGCTTGCCAATTGTTTGATTCTGGGCAATTTACTCAACATGTCTAATTTTATCTGTTATGTCTTCAGTAATAGGTTATTTTCTACATCATAATCTCATATATGTACAAAACAATATGTTGGTCATAATACACCTAACATAGTAAGCAAAGTGGTATTTAGAGTTCATTTTTTTTATTGATGTTCTATCAAAAAATATCCAGTTATATCTAACTAATTGGTAAAAGATATAAAAAGTGGTCTTATTGGAGTGCCTGGGTGGCTCAGTCAGTTAAGCATCTGCCTTCAGCTCAGGTCATGATCTCAGGGTCCTAGTATTGATTCCCCGCATCAGGCTCTCTGCTCAGTGGGAAATTGCTTCCTCCTCTCCCTCTGCCTGCTGCTCCCCCTGCTTGTGTTTCTCGGTCTCTCTCTCTCTCTCTTTCTCTCTCTCTCTATGTCAGATTAATAAAATCTTTTTTTAAAGGTAGTCTTATCTATTCATGAAATAGAAATTAGATGTCAAACACAGTTTGTAAGTCCATTTCAATTTACTATTGCTTTAAAAATAGCAGGAGTTTTTATTCCATTTTACTCTGACACCACCAACCCATCTACATTGGAAGTAGGGTTTATCTACATTGCAACTGTTAGTGTTCATCATAGCAACCACACCCAAAGATAAGCAACCTAACTGAAGCAGAGAAAGAAACAGTACTGATGCCTTAATTTTACCACCTACAATGAGCATATCTGAAAGCAGGAAAAAAATGTATTCGATACAGTTGTATGAATCAATCAACTTTCTTTTTTGCTTAAAAAATTTTAAATTCAGATACTCTAATCAGTCAAGCTAAAGTTATAAGATTTACTAAGTAAAGACTTATTTTCTTGTACACTTATTTTCTTTAAACACATCTCATTTTCTTCATTGATTTGAAGTTTTTTTTTACATGAGACTACAAAAATGATAATGTCATCTTAGGTGTGGCATTAAATATTTTGTAGGAGCTGTTTTATGATATTGACTCAGAATCTACAATATAATTTTATATTTATAATTCCTTTTTGGACAATATACTGGGCTATGGAGAGAAATATTACAGATGAATCCTTAAAAGAATTTTGAATATTTTATTTATTTTTTATTATTTTTAAAATCGTTGGTTGTTGGCACACAATGTTGTATTAGTTTCAGGCATGCAACATAGTACTTCGACAACTCTGTAAGTTACCCTATGCTCACCACAAGTATAGCTACCATCTGTCACCATACAATGCTATTATAATACTATTGACTGTATTCTCTACGCTGTGCCTTTTATGTGTGAAGGAGAATTGGAAATACAGGCTTCCAATTTTGAAATGAATAAGTGCATATGAAGTGAATAAGTCATGAGGATAAAAGGTACAACATAGGGAGTTTTGAATATATTTAAACAATTTTATCAAAACTAATTTCAATGGCAGTTACTGACTACATATTAATTAATAAAATTTATGCATTTTTATGTTTTTCTTTACCTCTTCAGAAGAGCTTGATATTTTTTGTCTTTTCTCTTAGCAATTGGTTTATTTGTAAATCAGTGTATTCCTAAAATATAATTTAATTGAAATTATTAAAAATAATATAGAGCATTTGTCGCCATTTTGAAATTTTTTTCTATATTACCTTGAATGAATAAAAAAAATGAAACAAAATATTGTGTGTATATATACAGCAGCTTTGTCATTAAGCTAAATAAGACAAAACTAGCTTCTCCCCATTTAGGTTACTATTGAAACTACAGCGGACCAAATATTTCACAGGGATGTTTTTCACTTAGCTCATTTACACAGGCATATTAGGCCTAATTAGTATTTTTTAGTCATAAGTTATTCTTAATAACCTGAGGACTATTGCATTAGTGTTACAATTTATAGGTCTGTAAGAAAAGCAAGTTCGAGAAGGGACAATCTCCTAATTTGCATGTGCTAATTAGATAGATATTAATTCTAATTTTAAAATCAGTAATTTAATATTTTTGGTAAACTAGGACAAGATAGTAATTCTAATTAGTTATACCAAATTGTTACTAAATGGAACAGATTTAATAGTCCCTTTGAATCTGTTAAGAAAAGTTTGGTTGTAATAAATATCTCTGCGTATTGTTTTGACCTCTGCTTCAACTACACAATCCCAATTTGTTTTAAATGTTTTCCCAGGTATAGAACTCCATGATTAATATCTCTTGCTGTGTTATCTCTGCTGCTAATGAAAAACATTGGGTGTTCTTTCACTTCACAGAATGCAAACGCAGATGAAAAAATTTCACAGGTGAACTCCTTATGAACACTTCTAATTGCTTAGGAACAGTGTTTGAAAATCTCGAGTAATTTGCCATTATTATAATGAATAGCATAAACTGTAATTTTTCATAGTAATTAACTTGTGTCAGCACCATTATTTTTCATTAATTATAAATGAGAAAGAATGAAAGAACACCCGCAGGAACAGATGTGCGAAATTGTCTCATAGGTTCTGTTTTAGGTTTTGTTTATATTTTTTCCTTTTTTTTTTCCCCTACTCAATATATTGTTTTGGGTATACTATCAAGCATGAGGAAAATGCGGATGGTGATTCCTGTTTAGGGAAGAAAGGGATAAAGGGCATTTAATTAGACTGTTGCCCGTAAAGTCCTTCCAGTGTTTTTTTTTTTTTTTTAATTTTATTTATTTATTTGACACAGAGAGAGAGATCACAAGTAGGCACAGAGGCAGGCAGAGAGACAGGGAGAGGAGGAAGCAGGCTCCCTGCTGAGCAGAGAGCCCGATGCGGGCCTCGATCCCAGGACCCTGAGATCATGACCTGAGCCGAAGGCAGAGGCTTTAACCCACTGAGCCACCCAGGCGCCCAAAGTCCTTCCAGTGTTAACAAAAATTGTTACTCACATGCCAGATAAAACTAAAGGAAAGAAACCTTTTGTAAATACAGCTAAGATAATTTGACAAAATGTATTTTGATCGTCTTTTTTTGTTGTTGCTGTTGTTAGAAAACCAAAGCCACTATCTAGTTTTATAAGATTTTAAGCCTATGGTATGTTAAGTAAAGTCAAATTTAAGAAAGGAAAGGAGGCAAGAAGGAAGGAAGGAAGAAAGAAGGAAGAAAGAAGGAGGAAGAGAGGATGAACTTTATAGTGATATTTTTGGGGTTGGTTGTATTTTTTTGAATAATTTTACATAAGAGTTTTCATTTGCTTTCTAGGGGGGAGAATAGAAGGATATGTTGGATATTTTTGTACTAAAACCACTTTTTAAAACCTCTAGTATAGTAATTAACTTAAAATTATTGTATTCTGAATTGTCTGTAACCTTATAGTCTATTAGGATGGTAACTTGACTGGCAGAAATCTAGAGGTATTATGTGTGTTGGGTCTTCACAAGTTTCTATTAGAACTATCCTCACAATCATTTTTATCACATGATAGCAAAAAAGTTTGAATTGTCAATTTTCTCCAAGGTGAGTTCCTCTGGAATGTTCACTTTTTTTTTATCATAATTATCCTCAGCATTGATCAACATATTTTTCTCTAGCTTATTGGATTCCTCTAGACTCATACTGTGTTTCAGATACTTTTCTACCCACGGAACCCAAGTAAAATGTTCCTGCTTTATAATACAGTTTTGATTTACATCTATTTGTTTATGCTTTTTATTTACTTTTTTTATTTTGGAAGGAAATGTCTATTTTTTCTTTAAGTTTTGTTAGTTAACATACAGTGCAATATTTGGTTTCTGGAGCCAAATTTGGTGATTCATCACTTACATATAACACCCACTGCTCATCACAGTTGCCCTCTTTAATTTCCATCACCCATCTAGGCCACCCCCACCCACCTCCCTCTACTAATACTCAGTTTGTTCTTTATCCTTAAGAATCACTTATGGGGGTGCCTGGGTGGCTCAATCAGTTAAGCACCCAACTGTTGATTTTGGCTCAGGTCGTGACCTCAGGTCATGAGATGGAGCGCTCAGTTGGGCTCTGCACTGGGCATGGAGCCTGCTTGAGATTCTCTCTCTCCCTCTGCCCCTCCCATCCTCACATACTTGTGTGATCTCTCTCTCTCTCTTAAAAAAAAAAAAAAGAGTGGCTTCTGCAAGAAGTGCAGTGGGTAGTATTTCAAAGAAATTTAGTTTTTCTTGTTACCCTTGTCCTCCAAAGTTCCTAATATTACTATTATAATTATAAGACTCCAGTAATTTTCCCAGTAGAGAAAAAGATAGAATGAAGCTGTGAATCATATAGGCAGGCTATTTTGGCAACTAGTTATATCTATGTCTATATCTGTATCTGAATGTGTTCCCAGTCCTATCAGCACAGCCATAAAATAATTTTTTCAGCAGGGTTATTTATGTCTTGGGGCATTTATGTCTTAGGGCATGGTTATTTATGTCTAAGAGATTTGAATTTGTCACCTTAACTTATCCACTGTTTTGGTGCAACCAAATGATCCAGCCTAATGGATACTGTCAGTGTTTTCAGTTCCAGTTGATAGCTCTTGTGTTAAATTGGAGGAACAAGTATCCAGGATGCTGTGGGTTTTATTATCAATCTGCTTACATGGTTTGATGACATATTGTACCATTATATGCCAACAGCTAAAGGCTTCCCATTCCATGTCCTTTATTATTTCTTAAAAACAAATTCTGCATATCCTACTTTTTTTAACATTTTTTTTTAAGATTTATTTATTTGAGAGAGAGAGAGAGAGAGAGAGCGTGCACCCATGAGCAGGAGGAGAAGCAGAAGGAGAGGGAGAGAATCTCTAGCAGACTCCCCATGGTGTGCAGAGTCCCATGCAGGTCTCGATCCCACCCTATACACCTGAGACCACACATCCAGCCCAAACCAGGAGTCTGATGCTCAACCTACTAAATCACCCAGGAACCCCTGAATACCTCACTTTAATTAGGTAAATCTTGTCAAAACCCAGTCTAGTACCAACTGTGATGCTAATTAAGATTCTTTGATTGCAGTCAATAAAAACGTGCCGTCATCTGAGTGACACAGCTTCAGAATTGTTGGGATACTGCATTTCCAAAGAAGATTCCAATTGCCTAGGTGAGACCAAGTTTATAATACTACTAAATTTACTGTTAATTGACTTGGCAGGAATTAACCAAAAAAGATAATAATATGGGCTGAAAACTCTATAAACATTTTATACATTTTATCTCATTTAATATTCAAAATTACCTTTCAAGGCAAATATCATTAATATATTTATGTGACAGAAGAGGAAATTGGAGTTCAGAGAGGTAGGGTAATTGGCCCAGGTCAGGGACTAGGAAGTAGTGAACACAAAGACTGACACAAAAAGGGTCTCATTCAGCTCTGGGTTTCACCAGTATACTGTGTGGCAAATTCATGGACTAGAACTGTATTTGTGTTTTTACAAGTTTTATTTTTCTACAGTAAAGCAATTTTTTTTCATTATTTTGGGTTAGATCTTTATTTTACAGAATTATAGAACTCTTCTTGTACCTAAGAGAGAGTCAATTCTGCAAGCACAACATTTTGAAAGTTATGATAAGTAAAGCAACAGATCCAAACTATAGGGACTCATTCAAAGCAAAGAAGTAATTCTTTTACTTATTAATTTCAGGGTTAGTGGTTTTATTGTGGATCCTTTGATTATGATTTTCTAGTTTTTCAGATTGAGGCTTGAAGGTGTTTCTTAAATATTTAATTTTTGACTTTTATTAAAAAATTTTTCACCTAAATTATAATAAACATAAATTCCCCAAAGGTATTCAGTTGGAAACAATATATGTCATATTGTAGAACAAGTCTTTGACGTGGGTCTGTTGAAAAAATTGTATATTAATCAGATATTTTGGATTTATTAATTTATTTTTGCTCTGGCAAAGAGTAGGAAAAGTCCCCATGATAATGCACTTTCTGCTGCTGCTGCTTCTGCTGCATCCACTGCTGCTGCTGCTGCTTCTCCTCCTCCTCCTTTATTTTATTTTATTTTATTTTATTTTTTGCTTTATATATTTTGGCACTTTGCTTTTTACTAATTTTTTACATTCTTCAGCATGTCTTGTATACTCTTAAGATAACTCTTTTTAATTACTCACAAACATTTTTCCCAATAACATCCTGCTTTTCAGTTGATATTGCTGTCAAATCCAGGTTCCTTATTTTTTAATTTTCCTGACATAATTTTCTAAAATTAGATTTTAATTTTTCATTATATGTGTGTGTGTGTGTGTGTATGTGTGTACATGGTACTCAACTTGAAGTTGGAAAGCTTGAAATATAGAATTTCAAATCATTTGGCCATACTAGACAAGATGATATGGTTGCTCATACTTATTTGATTTTATGCTTTCTATTTCTGAACCTTGATTTCCTTGAGTTTTACTTTATTTTAATACAGAATTCATTTGATTTTATTAGTTTATTTTTGCAGTAGTTTGGGAAATATACATTCTTTAAAAAGTTCTTATTATTCTAAGAAACTTTTTAATTATAAAAGTTAATAATGAAATAATATTTTACCATATGCCATCAACACACATCATCCCTATAAAATGTGAAAATTAGTAATTTATGTCATTCTATATTCTTCTATATTATGCTGCCTTGTGTAATAGGCATTTAAGATTTTTTTTCCCATTTCTTTTCATGGCGTAATAGCTCATTTCTTTTTAGTACTTAGTAGTATTCCATTGTCAGATATACCATAGTTTATTTATCCGTTCACCTACTGAAGAATATCTTGGTTCCTTCCAACTTTTGGCAATTGTTAAATAAAACTGCTATAAATATCTGTGTACGAGTTCTTGTATGAACATAAATTTTGTACTCCTTTGGGTAAATACCAAGGTGGATGATCACTGGATCTTATGGTGAGTGGTGGTTAGTTTTATAAGAAACCACCAAACTGTCTCCCAAAATGACTGTCCCATATTGATTTCCTACCAACTATGAATGAGAGTTGTTATTACTGTACATTCTTGCCAGCACTTGTGTCTACAGTGTTTTGTATTTTGGCCATTCTAATAGATGCATCCTGGTATCTCATTATTTTAATTTGCATTTTGCTGAGGACATATGATGTGAAACATCTTTTCATGTGCTTATTTGCCATCTGTATATCTTCTTTGGTGAGGGTCTTTTAAGGTAGAGGTGTCTTTAAGGTATTTGGCTTATTTTTAGATAGGTTGTTTGTCTTTTTTTCTTTACTTTTTTTGGTGCAGAGTAAATATAATTTATTTTTAGAAGTAATGAGTCTTTAACACAACTTCAAGAGGCAATTAAAAGTAAATAGATAGGAGTTGACTTTAAGGCTTAGAGATGTCTTTTTTTTTGAGATATAATTGACATAATTTTGCATATGATTAAAGTATAAAACCCATTGATTTGATATAATTATGTATTGCAATATGATTACCAGTATAGCATTAGCTAACACATTTATTGGGTCACGTAATACCATTTCTTTATTGTGATGAGAACATTTAAGATCTAGTCTCAGGGAGACATCACCAAGGTGGTGACATAGGTTATTCCTGACTTTGCTCCCTCATACAAGAACAACTAACAACTATTTAAAAACAAGACACCACTGAAAGAATGCTAGAACATGGGGATGAGGCTGAAGCACCTCCCCCCCTGCCCTGTACCACAGAGACCAAGACTGGGTACATTAGATGAATAAGAGAAATAGCTACATATTGATGGCATTGCTCCTCCCCATGCCAGCAGACCACCACAGGAGAGTTCTCCCCTTAGCCTCTGGTTCCTCCAATGGGAAAAGAAAACCAGGGAGGACAACCAGGCCACCCAGCATTGTGGTCAGTTTGTTGGAGTTCTTACTGCGATCTCACACCATGGGTATCACAGGGGAATCTAGGGCTCAGCCACTGAGAATCTGATTGTGACAGAAAAGGGGGAGGGGCTGGCAACAACCAGCACATGGATCTTGGTAAACCAAACTCATACCTGCAGTGGCCAAGTAGTAATCTCAACCAGACATTTTGCTTATCTGCAGAACCAAGTCAGAGGCTGTTAATCACCAGGGAATTCAGTGGGGTGTGGATCCTCAAACTAGGAGCTTTGTTGGCCTTAGAGCTCAGTTTGCCCATGCCCAGGAAAGGAGCTGAATCACAGTCCTGCCCACTGAAGAGAGTGGCTTCCAGCCCCATCTGACCAAGAGGTTTGGCAACAAATCTTGGAAGCAGTGTGGCTCAGCAGCACTTGAGCTAAGAGTTGGGAGAGCAGTGCTGATCATCCTCAGAGCAAAGCCAGTACTGGGTGTGGGGCATTCTCATGCCATGACAGGCAAGGCAATTAATACATAACCAGACTGAAGGTAGCTTCCAGCCTCTCCCAACCAGAGACCCTGTTTGGGAAATTGAGAGTAGCCTGAAGTGACCCCTACCAACCAGGCAAGGTTGCTGAGATGTAGCCCCACCTGCACTGGAGAGTGTCTTCAGGCTCCATCTGACCAGAAGGGCTGACTTCAACTCTTGGAAGCTGTGCTGGCGAGTGGTGCTTGAGCTGAGAGGAAGACAGAGCTAAAAGTATGCAGAGCAAACTCAATGGCCCTGTTGAGTCAGGGAATTTAGGTTGCAGGCTAACTTAAATTAAGACAACAAGCAAAGAGCTTTATGGCTTTAGAACTACTTCTTGCTCTGTACTTGCGGAGGGAATCTAATTTGTAGCCCTGCTCATCACCAAATACATCTTTCAGCCTATCTGAGCAGGGAACCTCACCAGAGCACATGGAAAGTTGCATAGCCCTTTTAGTAGCCCTATGTGCACTGGCACTTAAACAGAGAGTACAGTCTATCAGCGGAGCCAAACTGGGGACTTCACTTGACCAAGAATTCATTGATTACTCTGGATTGATTTGGATCCTCAAACAGTGGGCTCTATAGGCCCTGGTTCCTGTCCTGCTGCCCTGCCAGGGCAGGTAAGCTAGTATATAGCCCATCTCCAACTGAATACAACACTGAGTCCTTACCATCTAGTAAACCTGACCAGAGAATCCAGGCAACCAGGAGCCCATCCTTTTTCCTTACTTGGGTGGGAAATCAAGTGAGCCGTCTTATCCAAATATTCTTAGCCAATGGCATGACTCCCATTCCTATCCTCAGAGGTTGAACAGTTAGCCTATCCAAAATTAAATCATAAGAGCAGGTCTTACCTGCCTGAAGAGATTACCAGCAGATGCACCCAGAAACCCAAACTTAGCTGACTGGTGAAAAACTGTCACTGCCAAAGCAAAGGTGCAAAGTGTGGGAGAAGAGCCTCAGTAACTCAAATGCACAGATACCAGTGTAAAGAATCAAAGATTATAAAAAATCAGGTAAATGTGACACCACCAAAGGAAATAAATAAAGCTCCATTAACTGACCCTAAGGAAATGAAAATCTGTGATCCGTCAGACAAAGAATTAGGAATAATCCTCTTAAGGAAGTTAGTTAACTACAAGAAAATACAGACAACTAAACAAAATTAGGAAATCAGTGCAAGAACAGCACAAGAAGTTTGACAAGGAAAGAACCACCACTGCCACCACCACCACCAAAAAGAAAAACAATGGAAACTCTACTGTTGAAAAATTCGGTAACTAAACTGAAGAATTCAGTAGTTTCAAAAGTAGATTGGACCATGGAGAAGAAAAAAATCAGTGACCAGGATAGAATATTTGAAATAATTTAGAATATTTGAAATAATCAGAAAATTATCTAGTCAGAGAAGAAAAAAAAGAGAAAGAAAAGAAAGAAAGAAAGAAAGAAAGAAAGAAAGAAAGAAAGAAAAGAAAGAAAGAAAGAAAGAAAGAAAGAAAGAAAGAAAGAAAGAAAGAAAGAAAGAAAAAAGAAAAAGACCAAACAAAACCTATGGGAATTATGGTGCACAATGAAAAGGATCAATATTATTGTGGGTACTACAGAGAGGAAAAAGAGGGGTAGAAAGTATATTTATTTAAAGCAAAAATGGCTGAAAACTTTTGAAACTTGGGGCAAAAATGGACATTTAGATCCATAAGGTCCAAAGGACTCCAAGTAGGTTGAATAGAATAGGGCTACACTGAGACATATTATAATTAAACTGCCAAAATTGAAAGACAAAGAAAGAATTTTAAGAGTAAAGGAAAAGTTACATATAAGGGAACCTTCTTAAAACTTTTGGCAGATTTCTTGACAAAATTTTCAGTCCAGGAGAGAATGGGATTGCATATTCAAAATATTGTCTCTATTTGCAGATGACATGATTATAGAAAAAAACCCAGAAAACTGTTAGATCTAATCAATAAATTGAGTAAAGTTGAAGAATACAAAATTAATATACAAAAATCAGTAGCATTTCTATACATTAATAACACATTTTCTGTAAAAGAAATTGATAACATTTACAGTAAAAAAATAAAATACTAGAAATAAATTTAACTAGGATGTGAAAGATCTCTACTCTGAAAATTACAAGACATTGATGAAAAAAATTAAGAAGATACAAATAAACAGAAAAGTATACCGTGTTCATGAATTGGAAGAATTACTATAATTAAAATGTCAATGTTACATGAAACCATCCATAGATTTAATGCAATCCCTATCAAGATTCCAGTGCCTTTTTTTTACAGAAGTAGAAAAAACAGACCTAAAATTTATATGGAACCACAAGACACCCCAAATAGTCAAGGAAATTCTGAAAAAGAAGAATAAAGCAAGATGTATCACACTTCCTGATTTCAAGCTATATTATAAAGCTATAGTCATCAAAAAAGTACGGTACTGGCATAATAAAAGACAAACAGTCCAATGGAACACAATTCAGAACCCAGAAATAAACCCAAGTATATCTGGGCAAATAATATTTGACAAGAGAGCCAGGAATCCTTAATGGAGAAAAGACAGTCTCTTCAATAAATGGTGCTGGAATAATTGGATATTTACATATTTTTAAAAAATGAAACCAGACTCATATCTTATAACACTTATAAAACACTTATAAGCACTTATAACACTTATAAAAATTGACTCAAAATAGATTAAGGACTTGAATGTAATTCCTGAAACCATGAAACACCTAGAAGAAATCATAGAAATAAAGCTCCTTGACATGGGTCTTTGTATTGATTATTTGGATATGCCACCTAAAGCACACTCAATAAACCAAAAATGAACTCGTGGGATCACATCAAACTAAAAGGCTTCAGCCAAAGAAGACAATCAACAAAGTGAAAAGAAAACCTACAGAATAGGAAAAAAAATTGCAAACCATATATCTGAAAAGGGGTTAATATCCAAAATATATAAAGAACACATACAATTCAATAGGAAAAACAAAACAAAACAATCCATTTTGAAAAATGGAAAAGGACTTGAATAGACATTTCTCCAAAGAAGATATACAGAAAATCAACACATACATGAACAGATGTTCAATATCACTGATCATTAGGGAAATGCAAATTGAAACCAGTATGAGATATCTCTTCAGGCCTCTTAGAATGGCCATCATCAAAAATACAAGAGAGTAAATGCTGACATGGATGTATAACAAAGGAACTCCATGTGCACTGTTGGTGGGACTGTAGATGCCACTATGGAAAACACTATGGAGACATGGAAACAACCTAAGTGTCCATCAGTGGATGAATGGATAAATCACTTGTGGTATGTGTGTATTATGTATGTATGTGTGTGTGTATATATATATATATATATATATATATATATATATATATATATATATATCAATAAATTGAGTAAAGTTGCAGAATGCAAAGTTAACATACAAAAATCAGTAAATCATTAGCATTTATATACACTAATACATTTTCTGTAAAATGTGTTATGTATAGATATTATGTATATATGTATACACATATATACATACACAATGGAATATTATTGAGGTATAAAAAATGAGGAAATCCTACCATTTGCAATAACATGGATGGACCTTGAAGGAATTCTGCTAAGTGAAATAAGTCAGACATAAAAGAGAAATACTTTATGATTTCATTTGTATTGAAATTGAAAGAAGGAAGGGAAGGGAGGGCAAGGGAAGGGAAGGGACGGAGGAAGGGAGGAAGGAAAAGGAAGGGAGGAAGGGAAGAAGGAAGGGAGGGAGGGAGGAAGGGAAGGAGGGAGGAAGGGAAGAAGGAAAGAAGGAAAAGAAGGAAAGAAAAAGACTCAGAGAAAGAGATTAGACTTGTGTACCAAATGTGGAGGGTGGGTGTGAATGGGGAAGTTGGAAGAATGTGGTCAGAAAGAATAAACTTCCAATTAAAAGATAAGTACTAGAAATATAATTAATGTACAAAATGATGACTATTATTAACACTTCTATATAACATACAAGAAAGTTAAGAGTAAATTTTAAGCGTTCTCATCAGAAAAAGATTTTTTCTTTTTTATTCTTATATCTGTATAAGATGGATGTTGGTTGAACCTGTCATGGTAATCATTTTACAATATATGTAAATCAGACCATCATACTCTATGCCTTAAATTTATGCAGTGAAGTATGTCAGTTATTTCTCAGTAAAACTGGGGGGGGGGAGCAGTTAGTCTCAACAACTTTGAAGTATATAATACAGTATTTCTGAGTATAATCATAGTGCTGTGCATTAGAATTCCAGAAATTATTCATCTTTTAGTTCTAATTTTGTATTCTTTAATAGCATCTTACCAATTCCTCCAACCTCAGCCCTTGCTATCATTGTACTCTGTTTCTAGGAGTTCATCTTTTTTAGATTCCACATATTAGTGATAAGGTACAGATTTGTCTTTCTCTATCTAGCTTAACTCAGCATAATGTCCTCAATTTCTGTCCATATTTCACAAGTGACGGAATTCCCTTTTTTCCCATTGATGAATAATATTGTATATAAAACACATCTTTATTCATTCATCCAATGGCAGACACATGTTGTTAATGCTACAGTAAATATGAGAGTGCAGATATCTTTCTGATATCCTGATTTTATTTTCTTTGAATATATACCTAGAAGTGGGATTGCTGGATCATATGGTATCAGCAATTTTTAATTTACTTTTTAAAAAATTTTTGAGGAAACTCCATACTGTTTTTCATTGTGATGAACCAGTTTATATTCTAACAGTAAACAAGGATTCCTTTATCTCCACATCCTCAGCAATACTTATTAACTTTTATCTTTTTGATGATATACCATTCTAACAGTTGTGAGGTGTTATCTCACCTGGTTCTGATTTGTATTTCCCTGCCGATTAGTGATTTTGAGCATCTTGTAATGTACCCTTTGGCCATTTGGATGTCCTATTTGGAAAAAAAAAATTCTATTCAGTTCCTCTGCCCACATTTTAATCAAATTGTTTGCTATTGAAGTGAATGAGTTCTTTACATATTATGGATATTAGCCCCTTATCCAATGTATGATTTGCAAGGATTTTATCCTGTTTGTTAAATGCCTTTTCATTTTGTTGATGTTTTCTTTTGCTGTACGTAAGTTTTTAGTTTGATGTAGTCTCACTTTTTGATTTTTGCTTTTGTTGGTTGTGCTTTTTGTGTTTTATCTGAAAAATCATTACTAAAGCTTGTGTCTTAGAGCATCTTCTCTATGGTTTTTCCAAAAGTTTTATAGTATCAGGACTTAAGTTTAAGTTTTTAATCCATTGCAAGTTAATTTTGTGAATAGTGTAGGATAGGCCCCAATTTCATTTTTCTGTGTGTGGTTGTCCAGTTTTTCAGCATTTTTTGTTGAAGAAACTATCCTTTCCCCATCGAGTTTTGTTGGCCACCTTGTCAAATATAGTCGACCATATATACAGGAGTTTATTTCTGGGGTTTCTATTTTGTTGGTCTGTCCTTTTTTAAGCTGGTGCCATACTGTTTTGATTACAATAGCTTTGTAATATATTGTTTGAAATTAGAAAGTATGATACCTCCAGCTCTGTTCTTCTTTAATGGGATTGCTTTGGCTGTTTGTGGTCTTATGTGGTTGCATACAAATTTTAGGATTTTTTTTTCTATTTCTGTGAAAAATGCTATTTGAATTTTGGTAGGGATTATATCGAACCTATAGTTGGCTTTGGATAATACAGTTTAATGTACTTTGGAACATTAATATTTTAAGGTGTTTTGATACCTAATAGCTTCAGGACACTTTACTAATATTAATTATTCTAATAATGAACATAGAATATCTTTCCATTTCTTTGTGTTGTCTTCCATTTCTTATTAAAGTCTTATGGTTTTCAACGTAAAAAATTTTAACTTCCTTTGGTTAAATGTATTCCTATGTATTTTATTGTTTTTGATGCTATTGTGAGTGGATAGTTTTCTTCATTTCTTTGTCAGAAAAGTCATTATTTGTGTATAGAAATTCCAAATATTGATTTTATACCCTGCAGCTTTACTGAATTCATTGATGACTTCTAACAGTTCTTGGTTGCATCTTTATGATTTTCTATCTACAGATGTTCTCCAACTTAGGATGGTTAGATTTACAAATTTTCAACTTTACAGTGATGTGAAAGCAGTACACATTCAGTAGAAACCACACTTCAAGTTTAATTTTTGAACTTTTCCCAAGCTAGCAATATGCAGTATGTTACTCTCTCATGATGCTCAGCAGTGGCAATGAGATGCAGCTCCTAGTCAGCCACACAATCAGGAAGGTAAATAAATAGTACATTTAAAACCATCCTGTGCCCATATAACCATTGGCTTTTATTCATTTTCAGCACAGTATTCAATAAATTATGAGAAATATTTAACACTTTATTATATGTAATTGGCTTTGCTATAGATAAGTTTGCTCAATGTTAGGCTAATTTAAGTATTCTGAGCACATTTAAAGTCAGTTACATTAGATGTATTAAATGCCTTTGACTAAAAATATTTTCAATATTCAGTGGCTTTATCGGTATGTAACTCATAATAAGTGAAGGAATATCTATATAACGTCATATCATCTGCAAATAACAATTTACTTCATTTTTCAAATTTGGATACCTTTTATTTCTAAATTCATCTTATCTTACTGTTCTAGCTAGTACTTCCAGTGCTACGTTGAATAGGGTTTTGACAGTGGGCATTCTATTGTCCCTGATCTTAGGAAAATAGTTTTCAACCTTTAACCATTGAGTGTAATGTTAGCTGCAAGTTTGTTGAATATAGCCTTTATTGTGTTGAGGTATACTCCTTTTATACCAAATTTGTTGAAGATTTTTATCATAAAAGGCTGTTGTTTTTGTCAAATGTTTTATGTGCATTTATTAGGATGACCATATATTTTTTCTTTCATTCTCTTAATGTAGTATACCATATTAATTTAAATGTATTCAACCATCCTTATGTCTCAGAAATGAACCCCTCTTGGTCATGGTGTATGATCCTTTCAATGTGCTGTTGAATTCAGTTTGCTAATATTTTGTTGAGATTCTTCTCATCTATAACCATCAGGGATATTGACCTATGGTTTTAATTTCTTGTAATGTAGTATTATCTGACTCTGGTATCAAGATAATGATGGCCTCATAAAATGCATTTGGAAATGTTCCCTCTTCCTTTCCTCCTCAGTTTTTTGAATAGTTTGTGAAGGATTAGAGTTTCTTTTAAATGTTTGATGTAATTCACCAGTGAAACCACCTCCTGGGCTTTTGTGGGTTGGTAGGTTTTTGATTACTGATACAATCTCTACTCATTATTGGATTGTTCAGACTTTTTATTTCTTCATGATTCAGTCCTGGTAAGTTGTATGTTTCTAGAAATTTATATCTTCTAGTTTATTTAATTTGCTGGCATATAACTGTTAACAGTAGTCTCTTATGATCCTATGTATTTCTGTGTTACCAGTTGCAGTGCCTCCTCTTTCATTTCTTATTTTATGCATTTGAGTATTCTTTCTTTTATTCTTGGTCTAGCTAAAAGTTTATCATTATTTTCTTTTTATCTTTTCAGATTACCAGCTCTTAGTTTCACTGATCTTTCCTATTGTTCTTTCTGATCTTTATTTCTTTTACTTCCACTCTGATCTTTGTTATTTCTTTTCTTCCACTAAGTTTTGGCTTACTTTGTCCTCCCCCCCCCCCAGTATATTGAGATATAATGTGAGATTCTTTTAGTTCTTTCTTGTTTCTTAATATAAGCATCACTATAAACTTCCTTCTTTTTTAAAATTTATTTATTTTTTTAAAGATTTTATTTATTTATTTGACAGAGAGAGATCACAAGTAGGTAGAGAGGCAAGCAGAGAGGCAGGCAGAGAGAGAGGGGGAAGCAGGCTCTCCACTGAGCAGAAAGCCCGATGCGGGGCTTGATCCCAGGACCCTGGGATCATGGCCCGAGCCAAAGGCAGAGGCTTAACCCACTGAGCCACCCAGGCGCCCCTATAAACTTCCTTCATAGAACTACCTTTGCAGAGTCCATATGTTTTGATACTGTTTTTGTTTATTTCAAGATGCTTGTTGATATTCCTTTAATTTTTTCTTTGACCCGTTTGTTGTTTAGAAGCATTTTGCTTAACCTACACATACTTGTGATTTTAAAGTTTTCTTTTTGTTATTGATTTCCAGTTTCATACCATTGTGATTGGAAAAGAAACATGGTAATTTGAATCTTCTTAAATTTACTAAGACTTGTTTTGTGGCCTATCATATGATCTGTCTTGGAGAATATTTTGTGTATATTTGAGAAGAATGTTTATGCTGTTTTTGTTGAATGGAATATTCTATAAAGTTCTGATGTGCATTTGATATAGTGTTTGGTTCAAGTTCAGTGTTACCTTGCTGATTTTCTGTCTGATCTATCCATTGAAGAAAGAGGGTTATTGAAGTTCCCTACTGTATTTGTATTGTTGTCTACTTCTCCCTTCAGATCTGTTAGTATTTGCTTAGTGTGTTTAGGTATCTCAATGTTTGGTATGTATATTTACGTTTGTTATTATCTCTTTTTGATTACCTGCATCCTTTATCATTATGTAATAATTGTTTTGTCTCTCATTTTCATTTTTGGCATAAAGCCTACTTTGGTATAAGTATTGCTATCTCTACTTGCTTTTGTTTTCTATTTGCATGGAATATATTTTTCCATCTGTGAGATAATAGAAAAAATGTATTGATCTCTGCTCCAGGTTCTAACAAGGTAAGTCTGAGTAGGCTCCTGGATGGCTCCTAGATAGGGCTAGTCACCAGAAAGACTAAGTGATGATTAAAAGTTTAGGATTTTTGGCCGCCACTCTCCCCATTCTCTTGAGAAGATAAAAATAACTGAAAATTGAGTTAATGATCAATTATGCCTATGTGATAAAGCCTCCATAAAAATTCCAATAGTATAGGTTTCAGAGAACTTCCAGGTTTTAACACATCCATATACTGGGAGGGTGATGCACCCCAGTTCCATGGGACAGAAACTGATGCACTTGGGACCCTCCCAGACTTTATGCTATATATCTCTTCATCTGGCTATTTATGTGTATCCTTCATCATATCCTTTAATAAGATGGTAGATGTTAGTAGGTGTTTTACTGAGTTCTGTGAGGTGCCCTGGCAAATTAATGTAATTCAAAAGGGAAAGAAGTCATGGGAACATCTGTTATATGCCCAAATCAGACAGAAGGTGTAGGTAACCTGGGCATCTACTACTTGTGATTGGCATCTGAAGTGGGAGGCAGTCTCATGGAACTGAACACTTAGCCTGTGAGATCTGATGCTATCTTCAGATAAAGAGTGTCAGAATTGAGTTAATTTTAGGACACCCAGCTGGTATTGCAGGGAATTGCTTTGTGCAGGGAAATCTCCACACATCTCATGTCAGAAGTATTGTGACTGTGGTAGTGTTCTGTATAAAAACAAGGAGAAGAATGGTAGGTTTTTCCGGTAGACCAGCCCTTCACTTTGAGACTATGCATGTTTTTATAGCTGAACTGAGTGTCTTACAGACAGCCTACAGTTGGGTCTTGGGTTTTTGTTTGTTTGTTTTGTTTTGTTTTGCTTTAACCTTCCAGACACTTGGTGTCTTTTGATTGGCGAATTCAACCCATTTAAGTTTAGAGGAATTATTGGTTTGCAAGGCCATACTAATGACATCTTATTAATTACTTTCTGGATGTTTTGTATTTATATTGTTGTTTGTTTTTCCTCCTGTTTCTACCCACCTTTATGATCTGGTGATTCTCTGTGATGATATGCTGGTTCACCTTTCTTTATCTTTTGTTAATCTATCCTAGCTTTTTGCTTTATGGCTACATGAGGCTTACAGAAATCATCTTATAGATATAATAATCCATTTTAAACTGATCAAAACCTAATTTCAATTGCTTACAAAATCACCACCCTTTTATTCCTCCTTTCATGTTTTTAATGTCACAGTTTACTCTTTTATATTGTGTATTCATTAATAATTTTTAGTGGTTATAGTTATTATTATATTATTTTTCTTAAATTATTATTCTAAAGTATTCACACCCTTATGTTGCAGAATTCGTTTTTAAAATCTGTATATTTTTTAACCTTTACTAGCGTGTTGTATATTTTTATTTATATTCATGTTACTAATTAACATCTTTTCATTTTAGCTGAAGAACTTTCAGCCTTTCTTGCAAGGTCCTCTCTCTTTTTTTTCAGTCTAGAAAAGCCTTTATTCTGCATCATATCTGAATGACAATATTGCTGGATAGAGTATTCTTGGTTGGCTTTTTTTTTTCCCCTTTTGACACTTTCAATTTAGCATTACATTCTTTCCTGACCTGTAAGGTTTCTTCTGATAAATTTGCTGGTAGACCAATGGGAGACCTTCAGTAGATTACAATCCTTTTTTTCTCCTACTGCTATTATTATTATCTCTGTGATTTTTGACATTTCTTTACAATGAGTCTTGGAGAAGGTTGTTTTAAGTTGAGATAATAAGGTGATCTATACACTTTGTGAACTTGAATGTCCAAATCTTTCCCCAAGTTTGGGGTGTTCTCAGCTATTATTTCTTTTCTTTTCTTTTCTTTTTTTAAAGATTATTTATTTTGAGAGAGAGAGAGAGAGTGTGTGTGTGTATAAGCAGGGGGCAAGGCAGAGGAGGAGGAAGAGGGACAAGCAAATTCTGTGCTGAGTGTGGAGCCCAGTGCAGGGCTCAATCCCAGTACCCTGAGATCGTGACCTGAGCCAAAACCAAGAGTCAGACACTCTATCGACTGTACCACACAGGGCCCCAACATCCATTATTTCTTTATATTAACTTTCTATCTTCTATTCCCTCTTTTCTTCTTCTGGAATTGTAATATTTATACACTTGATCATGTCCCATAGATTATGTAGGGTTTTTTCCTTCTTTTCCATTCTTTTCCCTTTGTTCTCCTATGACTAAATTATTCAAAATTCCTATCTTCTAACTCACTGATTCTGTCTTCTGTTTGGTCTTTTCTGATGTTGATGCTCTCTTTACTTCTTTTTTTCATTCATTTCCTTTTTCATCTCCAGCACATCTATTTTGTTATTTTTTATGATTTTTATATTTTTGATAAATTGCTCATTTTGTTCATATATTGTTTTTCTTAATTCATTGAATTATATTTCTGTCTTTTCTTGTAGCTCGTTGAGTTTCCTTAAAACAGCTATTTTGAATTTGTTATAAGCTAGGTTGTAAAATTCTGTCTTTGAGTTTGGTTACTTGAGGATTTTTGCTATCTTTTCATGATGACATGTTGCCTTCATTCTCCATGTTTCTTGTATTTTTTGTCTTGCTGTTTTCACATTTGAAATAGCCAACACCTCCTCTTAAATCTGTATTGGTTGTCCCCCAGTGTTAGATTTTTTTCCATCAGTCTTGTTTATGTCTGGTAATTTCCCCAACTTTGTATGAATACATCTGCTCCCTACTTCCTTCTCCCTCTTGTGGCTGAATTCTTAAGTATGTATGTTTTCTCTTGTTCTTACAACTCAGTGGGTGGCTGCTGGAAACCTCTCTTTTTGTTTTCCAGAAAGTGACACAATAGCTTAAGTTTGTTTTCTTCTTTGCCTGCTTTGATTTTCTGAGCACATGGTATATTCAGCAAGCATTTCCTTGCTGCTGCACTCATGAGCATTCACAAGGAGCCAGCTGCAGAGTGTAAAGAAGTGTACGTTTAGCACTCAGTGGGGGGTGGGGAGTGGGGAGTACCCATGGGTAGGTGTGGGTGTCCTTGGATGAGGTCCTTCCAGCAGCTTTGGACAGGCTTCCTGTTGGAGTCCTTGCCAGTCAGAAGGAATTGCAACCCATTAATGTCCTTTGATATTCTTTTATGCCTTTTCCCTGCTCTCCCCACTACCTTCAGCTATGGAGGTCCTGTCTCAGTATTCTGGGTGCTGCTGGAGAGAAATGGGTCTCTCAGAATCCTACACAACTGGAATATCTGGGTACTCATTCACTACTCTCCTTTTTTCTGTGAGAGAGGTCATTCCTGGCTAGTTCTATTCTGTGTGGCTCTGGAGGAGGGACAATGCTGGCAAGGTTCCTCTAACCTACTTTAGTGCATCCAAATTCATGGGTTTTTTTTTTTTCCTCCAAGGGAATATTGGAATTTCTCCCCAGGAAGGCGACACTTCTACAAAATCTCTGTTGTCTCTGAGTGGCCAAATCAGCACTTTCTATGTTTTACCCTACATGACCAAAAAGAGATGGGCCTAGTATGTTGGCTTCTGTTGGTTCCACAGACAATACTGAGGTCTGTCTGCTTAATATCCAATGCACAGGTGGGCACTCTCCCAGGTCCTTGGGTGTATGGTGCTGGATCCCATAATTTCTAAAGGTACTTCTGTTTGTGAAGGGATGCTTTTTTTTAGTTGTTAAGAAGAAGGAAAAAAGGGAGAGACACTGTACTGCCATAATGCTGACATCACCCCAATTTCTTATTGTTAAGTTTTAAGAGTTATTTGCATATTTTGGATATCAGTCCTTTATTAGGGTTATCTTTTACCAATACTTTATTAATCAGTTTATACCTTATCTTATTTTCTTGACATTATCTGTTGCAGATCAGAGTTTCTAATATTAATGAAGTCTAGTTTATCAATTATTTTTTTCTTGGTTAAAGACTTTGGTGTTTTATTGAAGAAGCCATCAACATATCCAAGATCACCTAAGTTTTATTTTTTTTATTTTACAATTCAAAGTGTTAAAAACAAGTATATACAACAGATTCTATATGTGGCCTGTGATGTCTAAAATATTGACTACATTGCCTTTTACAGAAAAGGTTCGCTGACCATTTAGAGACCCCAAAATAATATTTAAGTGAAGTATTTTGAGGTACACAGATAAGATTCAAAGGAAATTCCTTGGAATACAAGAAATACAAGGAATAGCCGCCTTGTATTTTTATGTCAAAAGGTCTTTATGCCCTATGTAAAAGCAGATACAATAACATCCATAAATAAGTAAAGCATTTTAAAGGAAAATTTGATATGTAACCTTTTCAGATTAAGGACCATCAACTTATTGGGGTTTATCAGTAGTAAGAGTATATATGTAGTTATAACTGAGAAATATTAACTACAATGAAGAATTTTACTATATGGAAAGTACACATCCAAAAAAGAGAAAGAAAGTACACATCCATTATTTTACTTATGAGTATTTTGTAGAACATTTTATGAATATCAGAATATCTATATATATGTATTTTACTATAAAACTTTTGTTTTAAGGGTCACTAAAAAAAAAAAGGACTTGTCTTTTTAATCCTGTGTTAAAAAGGATAATGATTGGTTTAACCATTTTTATTCCAAGATTTACACACAGAATATTTTGAGGTGTAGAGAATCAATTAAAATGGATTTTCTGCAGTTGTCCATTCTTATTTCATAATATATCCTCTCCTCTGATAATGGCATATTTAGGTGTTAGGGATTTAACTACACATTCTCTGCACAGGTTATAGGACTCTAGTGAGAATACAGATATCAAAGGGCATCTTGGTTAATCCAGTGAATTTAATGTAGTTGTCGAAAAGTGTCTACTTCTTGTAAGTATTTCAGTTCTCCTATTATCTGAATTAGTGTTTATTGTGTATATGAATTGATACCTTTAAATTTCTCAGATCAAGTGATAATTAAGATTTTTTAGATTATTAATTACAAATTTCCTCATATTTTATTGAGTTTTAGTTTCAAAGGGATGATAGAAGGATTTTTTTCTCTCATGGAATAAATTAATGTACAGTATAAGCATCTTCTTGAGCAAGATGGCACTATAAAAATTCAAAGTGAAAATGTTATTTTCAAGATAAGAAAACCACAAATACTAATTGTTTGATGTTCTTTATGTTTCTCCCCATTCCCCATATAATACCGATATTTACCTGATGAGCATGGTATGATTTAATTGTCTAACACTTTTAGAGATTATGAGAAACAATGTCTCCAGAGAGTACATAATGAGGAATTGAGAAATAATAAGCTAGAATAACCTGGAAATTAATATAAGGCAGCTTAAGTGCTAAGAGAAATATATATTATAAGACCCTACATATATAAGATTAGCTAACCTTACTTTGGGATTGGGGGAAGTGCCACTGAAAACATTAAGAGTTGAGTTCACTATAAAGTCTGATATATAAGCATCTACAGAAGAACCTTAGGAGTGTGCCATGATTTTTGTGCAGAGTTAGGGTTGTTTTGTTTTGTTTGTATCCACTGAACTACTATCATTAACTGTCAGTATGAAAGATGATCTGGAGTAGGATGATTAAGGAGAATATTATTTTAGTAATTTAAAAGGCAACTTAAGGGGTCCTTATCTAAGAAGAATTGGGGATGGATAGATATAGGGTTCACATTCAATGTTAAAGAAGTCTAGAAATGGGACAGAAGGAAAAATCTAGGTTTAACACTCAAAAAATTATACCTAAGGAGGAGACTGGAAGGTAATTCAATTACTAAGTCTAAAGAACTAGGAAGTAGAAAATGCATTTTGTTGGGTAATAAATTCAACTTTGTACTTGAAAAGAGTGAGATTGTGCAGTGTTTTCAGGTTACCTAGATGGTTATGCTAAAAAGCAAGAAATGTAAGTTTGGAACTTTGAAGATAAGTGTAATATAAAGATATAGTTCTAAATTTCATAGACCTAAAAACAGGCTGGTAAAATCTGTGCACTTTTAATTCAATGCACATACACTGTCAAAAATACACACCGAAAGTTGAATACCATTTCAGTGAAAACTGACTGTTTAAAATCATGAAGGTATATCAGATTACCCAAGGAAATATTTTGAGTTAGAAAAGAACACAACGTTAAATGGAACTTGAATCAAAAGTAGGATGGACCTCATAAAATAAAAAGAGAACAAATAAAACAACACAAAGAGGGTAAATTGAACTCACTAAGAGTTGTGCTGAAGAAAACAAAAAGGTATGAGTTTTAGATATTAGTGGGAAGTTCACCATTGCCCAGGGCTACTCTGTAATCAATCTGGGTAAAGTAAAAATTTGAGGCACCTGGGTGGCTCAGTCGACTAAGCATCTGCCTCGGACTCAGGTCATGATCCTAAAGTCCTGGTCACCTGCATCCAGCTCCCTGCTCAACAAGAAGAGTCTGCTTCTGCCTCTCCCTCTCCCCCTCCCCCCCACTCATGCTCTCTCTTTCTCACTCTCTTTCTCTCAAATAAATAAATAAAATCTTTTTTAAAAAGGTAAAAATTTAATATAGGGCATAGGGTTTATCAATTATAAAATTGTTAGTAACTTTAGTTGGGATAAATTCTGTAGTAAGAGAATAGACTGTAATAGATTGAAGGATGAATGCCCATTTTTAAAAATTAACAGTAATTAAATCTGTTCTTTCTTATTTGATACTTGGATACTGTTCATGTATTATATTGTACTGTTAATGTTATGCATTCATATTAACCGGTGAGCTTTATATTGACTAAACTCCCATACTTTTTTCTTTAGTGAAACTGTCCCATATATAGTTTTTAAAAATTAAGTGGTAATATACCATGTTACCTCACCTGGGCCTTAACTGCATGGAAATTATTCCAGAATCTGAAGCCTAACGAATATTCTTCCTGCTACCGAGTGTATTGGGTTTTCTCTTCATTTGGTCAACAAATTTCCTTATTACTTGAATTATTTAGAGGGGCTTTCTATACTTTGCAACTGAAGAAAAAAACATCAGAATACTAGGTCTTAAAAGCCCCTTTATACTCTCCCAAAATTCCACAGTAAATTGCTGGGAGAAATATCAGAAAGAAACTAATAATTCTAGTCCTCCAGACTCAGGGATGAATGAATATCTGACATGATCAATCTCCATTTTCATAAATAGATGATCCCACCCTTCCCTGGCTTTGGGGATTTTGAGGTCCTCTATCCCCATCTCCAATTGGAGAAAAATTCAATAATTCTGGTGAATATATGGCTTGTCTACTCTTTAATTTGTCATTTTTAACCACTTCTTTTGTTTCTATTCAAAGAAAGTTTGTACTTATAATTTGCTTCATTTTCTTTTTTTTTAAATTCACTTACAGCTCAGCTTATTTCAGTTAAGATAATTTTTCATACTTACACATTATTTTTATCTTTTTCTCCCCCATCCCTTTTCCCAGAGAATAACTCTTCTCTGGTTATTCCAAGAAGGTTTTTGTTGACCTCTACCTCTTTCCACCTTTTATCTTTATTCCATTTGTGAGTCAAAGAATGACCTCCCTTAAGGGTAATAAGCATAAAAGAAAGCTAATAGTAAACATACATCGAGGAAACTGAAAGTCATATATTTTTTTTTTTTTTTTAAAGATTTTTTTTTTTATTTATTCATTTGACGCAGAGAGAGAGATTACAAGTAGGCAGAGAGGCAGGCAGAGAGAGAGGAGAGAGGAGGAAGCAGGCTCCCTGCTGAGCAGAGAGCCCGATGTGGGCCTCGATCCCAGGACCCTGGGATCATGACCTGAGCCGAAAGCAGCGGCTTTAACCCACTGAGCCACCCAGGCGCCCTGAAAGTCATATATTTTAAGTGATTTTAGTCTTAGAGAAAAGTAGATGACATTAAACTTGATAAACTTTGAAATTGCTTAGAATTCCTCACATGAATCTCCTTTACTTCAGTCTGCCATCTTTTATTCTACCTCTTTTATTCTCCTTTAGTGAAAACTCTTATCCTTCAAGAACCAGAATTCATAGTAACTTTTTAAATCCCTGTCCACATTTTCTGTTTACTTCTACTATTTTAATATTTTCACTGAATGACATTGAAAACTCTTAAGTTTTAGAAGCAACATGTAATAAAACATGTTTGTTTACTATATTCTGGAACATAATTAGTATTCAAAATACCATTTCTATAATTCATTTGACTTTTTAAGAAAGATCTTTTTCAAAGTTGGTATCTCCCATTGTTATGAAACACTGAATAAATTAAAAAGAAATTGAAGTAAAAAATTTAAAAGCAATTTTCAAAATAGGTCAATAAAAAAGAAAAAAAAAAGAAAAGAAAGACACCTGAAATTATATGAACCCACTGTTTCCATTAGTAGATCTTTTCTTGGGTAATCACCAGTTTGTTCATCAAAGTTAACATTTTACCAGCAGTGAGCAAGTTTCCCCCATGATTAGAAGCATCTAAATCTGAGCAGCACTCTTTGGCATAACTCTAAATTATATGCCATTTATTTAAGCAGTTACTGTGTAATTAGTGTGTCTTAATTTGAGCATTAAAAATGTATTGAGTTCTACATGCAGCATTTATAATTACAAGATCAATTTGTGGTTAACTGATTTCACTGCTAAGATTTTTGTATCTGGAATATTTATATGCTTTTCCAAAATTGCCACAGTAGAGAATTTTGTGTTGGAGAGTACTTCAGTAAAAATAAATCATTTGTATTTTATGGTAGATTAATATTGAAACATGCTAAGTGTAAAACCAGTGAAAGAAACAATAATTATTAAAAATAACTATTACATAAGCAATCATTTAAATATACATGTATATATAAGTACTCACATACAATACACTCAAGTATGGTCATTCCAGGTTAATTTGCCCTATTTAGGAAGAATAGAGCCTTTATTGAAGCTTGATTTGTATTTTTCTGAAACTGGGCATTTTAACCTGGTATGATTTTTTTAAAAATTTGTTTTATGACTTCCATAAGCAATGTTATGAAAATATTCCTATTTGTATTTCTATTTTGGCAGAAACATTTAATCTCCTCTTACTCTATGCAGGTTCTTATGCCACTTAAACATCAAAATGACACAAGCTTGACTTTCTCCTAGTATTAAGCATAAACATGCTTGACTTAGTAGATTGTGTCATGATACAGATACATTTATTCTTTGACTTAAGTTGATAAACTCATTTTCCAAAGGAAAAAATGAAAGTTTCAGAATGCCATTACTTAGAGTTGCAGAACATTAAAGAGCTATTTAAGAGCATACATCTGGAGCACAGCACAATCTGCTGTTGGAAAGCATAATTAGATACTTAGTTTGGTGTGCAAAATTTTGCATGAATGACCCTGTTAATTTTTCCCCTTAAATCAAAACAAAAAATACCCCAAAGACTCATCTTAAAAATGCAGCTTCAGCAAAGTTGGTGTACAGTACATTTGGGATTTTAAATGATGCACTGGGTTACCAATTTGAGCGTCAACAAATAAAGTAACTAAGAATAGAAAACAAAAATTGAAAAGGAAAAGGAAGATTTAACTGGAGAGACTGAAAACAAAATCAAAACAATAGGTACCTATGAAATAATAAAACATTTAATATTTACCACCAGAGGTATATTTTGGAGTTTAATATAAAAATTAGAAATTAATATAATTAGTATATAACTTTAAAAATTAATATACTACAATATAATTAATATACTTTATAGTAATATAATAGTATAATTAATATAACTTAGAAAAGAAATGAGAATTCTGGAGAAAATATTTCAAAAGGTATAAATTTTACATAGCACTAGTGGTATGTATTTAAGTTATAGACCGGTTGCTTTGTCTGCAAAGTAGTCCCTTCACCTAATTTCACCCACCTTGTCTGAGAAATCTTATTGATTGGCCTCTACTCAAGTAGCCATTAACAATGAACTGATATTTTCATTCTGGAATTGTTTCATGGCGGATCCTTGGTACAATCTGGGCTAAACCTATTCCCAGTTCACAAGGTTTCGAAACATGGAGTGGAGAGGTGAGTGAGGGACAGAAAGAAAAGGAAGAGAGAAAAAGGGAAAGAGGGAGGGATGGAGGAAGGAAGGAAGAGACAAGACATGAGGGAAAGAGAGAGACAGAGATGGAAAGAGAGACCCAGATGTAGAGAGAGATGGCTCAAGAAAGAAGTTTTTCTTCAACACCAGCAGTACAGCACAATGTACCTCAGTGACTATTACACCATCTGTACTAAGAAGTAGAAAACACTTTCTGCAGGAAGTATGAAGAATGAAGCAGAAATGCATCGAGAAAAAAAGGGAAGAAATATTGTCTTGATTACATCTAAATATGTGGTTCCCAGTAGATTTTAATGTGAATTATATCCTTGTCTTAGGTTCTTTGAGATATACTAAACTTTTTTATTCTTAAGCTGGTTGAATGGGTTTCTGTTACTTGTAACATAAAGAATCCTCATTTAGTGAAATACAATATCTGAGAGAAAAGGTGATAATTGTAAAATAAATGTTTTAAAAAGTAATTCAGGATTAAAGATTAAGTGAAAAAAGCAACAATTCATTAGAAAGCAACATGTAATTATGGTTTAAATATATTCATGCAAATATTTCATATTAAGAAAAGCTTTATCTGTAGAGGAAAACCCAAGGTAGAGTTCCCAGTTATGGCAATAAACTACAGCAGACAATTAGGTATAACAATTCAAAAATGTTTAGAATTTACATTTTTTCATCCATCTATAATTCACTACAGAGCACTTTTGTAAGTAGAGTCACTGTTGAAAATTATGGCCTGTCAAGAATTGGATTAGTGAGATTCAGCATTTTTCAATCCATTTTCTCATAATGACATCCCATCCACTTCCAATTTCAATCTCTAAGTGCTATCTATATTTGTTTTATATTAATGGTCTGGCACAATTTCTGTTGCAATAAAATTCTTTATTGATAACTTCTCCCAAAGAGCTTTTGGATAAGAATGCTGTTTTGATTAATAAGAGCTCAGGTCTCTGTTAAATGTCCCTGTTATTAATACACTACAGGTACTCTAAAGATGAATGTCAGTAGCCCTTTGTCAACACTTTATCTTAAAAATATGCCTTACCTCAATGCTCACAGAGATACAGAAACATCAGCTCAGCACCAAGAGAGTAGTCAAATACCTGTACTTAGTGACTAGAGAACGATGATAAGATATATAGGCAGTTTTTAAAGAAAATAGAGCTTGTTATATGATGAAGAAAATGGTAAAGCACTGACTGGCAGTGATTAGAATTTATAAGAAAAGCAATCAGAAAAACTCTTTTATTTTTCCTACGTTTTTATGTTTGGTTGAATAGGTAAGAAAAAGGACACCCAGGTTAATCTTTGTGCTTGCTTTAAGCTTTTAGAGGGAAAACAGTCTAAATGCAAAATATTATCGCTTCAATTGTTTCTATAATTTAGAAGGAAAGAGCAGCTAGTCTCCTCCCACATAGTTTATTCCCCTTTCCTCTTGATATCCATATTTCTTACTGAAGTTCAGTTTATAAAATGTAGCAGAGGATAAGTTGATTGCTAAATGAATCTAAGAAATAGTGTGAGACTTTCATTGTAACTTTTAAACAATTAACATAAATTGATTATCTCTGATGCTTGGTTACTGGCTTACTTAAAAATAATCATCTCTGTTAAAAATATGTTTTAAGGTGAACTTTATACTCTATCAATGTCGCTAACAGTGCATCAGATCAAAAGTATAAATATAGGAAAATGGCGTACTCAACTTACGAGAACAATGGGCAGAATTTCTCTGAGGAGGCATTAGAGAAAGAAAGTGTGATTCTCACATTGGTTACAGTTAATGAGGAACCTAATGAAGAACATCAAATGAAACCAAGTGTTTCTTCAACTTCAGAAATCAGCCTGAAGATGCCTGGGTCAAGTGATAAAGTTTGTCATCCTCAAATAAAAGAACAATTCAAGTTTGGCCCAAAACATAGTTGTAATTCACCAATCCTTCCCTTGCCAACCAGTTTGCCTTCATTTAATAAAGTACGTTGGGACACATTGCGGAACTGGTGCCAACAGTTGAATTTGAGTACCGAGGGCCAGAAAATAGAGGTTTATCTGAGGCTCCAGAAATATGCTGACCCTGAAATAAACCAGAATATTCATGAAACATCACCAGAAGCTAAATTGCAGTCGTGTTCAAGAAAAGGCAAGATGGTGGCCCAGAAAGCAAGGCTTTGGAAAAGTTGTAAGAAGAGTGAGAGAGAGGAAGGGATTACTACAGTCAAGGTGGTAACTTCAGCATAGGAAGGCATGTTGGCAACATGGTCAAGAATTGCTGCAAGAGCCAGTCAGTCCAAGTCTGTGAATTCAAGTTCCATTCCTGCTTCTGTTGAGACCTTTCTGCTGCAAGCCTCTGGTCTCCGGTCGTGTGTGGTCCATGGCAGACCTCTCTTGGCATACACACCAGGTTGGGTTCGCCTGCAGTTTCATGCAGGTCAGGCCTGGGTGCCTGATACTCCCAAAAGGATGATCTCTCTCCCTGTTACCTGCCTGCACTTTCCTATCCCCAGACCTAGAAGACAATATGTTATGCCCTGAATGTATGAAAAGAAGTAAGATGATGAAAAGATTAATTGCACTGGGGAAGAAAAAGCAACCTCGTTTGAATAGACCAGCATCATTCCCTTTGGATGGGCCATATCTTAATAAAGAATAGATGGTGGAGAGCCCACAGCTGCTAAAAAAAAAAAAAAAATTATAAATATATTCTTTCCTTTTCTAGTCCCCCCCCTTTTTTCTTTCTCTAGTGTGAACTGAATACTAGGCCCATCTTCATTCCTTTGTGTATGCTTTCCTCAAAGAATTTATGCTATACCAGGCCTTCAACCACCGTATCAGTATAGGTGACACAGATCTATATCTAGAATATTATACTTTGCATTATAAAATTAGTGACATTCCACTTTGGGAATTATAAAACTAATAAACACCTCAGAGACCATATTCTTTACTTCTCTTATAGGAGATTAAATTATGCTAAATAACATATGATGCGACAAAAGAAAAACAAAACCAAATGGAAACCTATGCTCCTTTTATATCACTCATTTTAATTTTGGACGTGAAGTTACTCTAAATCATAGAGTAATCTTCAGTTTCAAATACTTAAAAGCAGCAAAGTTAAATATCATCTTAATTTTTTTTCAATCAAATGTCACTTCTCTAATTCATTCTTAATAGTGTAACATTTCTATGATTTTTTGGTGTGTTATGCCTTGGAAATTACTTGTCAATATATAGGAACTTTCTAATTTATTGAAATTAGAACCTGTAGGTCCTTAGATCAGAAATAAACCTGAAATTAGAAATAAAAATCATAACAGAGTACTCCAAAAATCTATGGTAATATCTATTAAAATCTGGATGAAAGAGGTACTTTTAAAAATTAGAGTTTAAGAACTCATGAAAAAATAGAAAATTTAACAGAGATGTAAGAAGAGTGAAAGATAGGATAAGCAACATGATACTTCCCAGAGAAGTCTAGGCTGAGAAAATTGTAGGGGTGAATTCAAGCTAAAATTAACCCTTTCAAGGCTTAAGTTATTTTTACAGAGGCAGCATATCACTAATACAAAAATCTAACAAAAATAAATATTAAAAAATAAATAAATCTAATTATGGATGTACAACTTTATTAAATATTAACAAGTATAATTCAACAATACAGTATAGACAATTGCAGTCACTCCAGAAAGGCAAGAATAGATTTTTTGTTCTAAATCCATTAATGCAATTCAGCTTACTAATATAGAAATAGGGCAAATGCAGTACAGATGCAATTCACAAAAGAAAGTAACAATAAACTTTATGGGGAAAAGGAGATAGGTTAAATGAACCTCTCTAGAAATCAGTGAAATACATTCTTAATAAAATAACTTTTCCCCTTCAATTTATTAATGATGAAATAAGTTGTATTTAGTGACATTGAGGGTTCAGAGAAACAAGTTCTTTATTTTAACCTTTTTTAGAACAGTTCTGTATATATATTTTTTAATGAGCATATTTTTTATTTAAGAATTCTAATGCTAGAAATATATCCTATGTAAATAATTATTAACATGCTCAAATAACTTAACTACAAAAATATTCAAAGCATTTTAAAATAATACAATGGAAGACTGGTTAAATACAGTTGATTGCATACTTTATATAATTTAATGATGCTATTTAAGAATAATGCACTAATCATTATAATGTATTCAGTGAAAAATAAAATCAACTTACAAAGCAGTAGGCTTCCTCTCTCTAAGGCAAAGAACTACCCTGCACACACACACATGCACACACACACACACACACACACACACACAGGGCAAAATTATACATATGAGCATTATACTGGAAAGAAATTCTATAAATTTCAACACATTTCCAAAGGCAATTATAATCTTCAAAAATTCAAAAGAACATTATGTGATAATTAGGAGGGTCTTGCAATTTAGAGAACACTGATTTTCATTTTCTTTTTATTAAATATTGAATTTTATAGCATTTAAAATTAGTAATATAATTATAGGATTGCTTACATAAACAGTTCATTCTCATTGATACCAAATGGTTATAAACTTTAGACAAATGCTAGAAACCCTTATAAAATTTCCCTCAGAATCCTCATGTACTGTTGGTGGAAATGCAAACTGGTGCAGCCACTCTGGAAAACAGTATGGAAGTTCCTCAAAAAGTTAAAAATAGAACTACCCTAAGATCCACTACTAGGTATTTACCACTACTAGGTATTTACCCAAAGGATACAAAAATACTTATTCAAAGGGATACATGCACCCTTTATCAATAATAGCTGAATCATGGAAAGAGCCCAGATGGCCATCAACTGATGAATGGTTAAAGATGTGGTATCTATACACAATGGAATATTACTCAGCCATCATTTTCAATTTATATGGATGGAACTAGAGAATATATGCTAACTGAAATAAGTGAGAAAAGAACAAATACCATATGATTTCATTCATATGTGGAATTTAAGAAACAAAATAGATGAACACAGGGGAAAAAAAGAGAAGCAAGCCAGGAAACAGACTCTTAACTATAGAGAACAAACTGAGGGATGCTGGAGGGGAGGTGGGTGAGGGGGTATGTAAATAAGGTGATGGACATTAAGGAGGGCATTGTTGTGATGAGCACTGGATATTGTATGTAAGTGATGAATCATTAAATTATACACCTGAAACTAACATTACACTGTATGTAAACTAACTGGAATTTAAATAAAAATTTGGAAAAAGAAAAAAATTCCCTCAGTGCACATTCTTTGTATTAATGAGTAACTTTTTTTTTGAAATGCATTAAAAACTTGATAAAAGACATTTACTGATCTTCTTCTTAAGGATTTCCTTAGAAGTATTGCTGATTGTGCTTTGATAATGATTAGTATAAATTAGTGGTACGTGTGAGACCAAGCAATGCTTTAACCCCAGTTTTCCTGAGAAATCAACACCAAGACATGATTAAATATATAAGGATTTTATTAGAAAAAAATGGCTAGATGAGAGAGAAAGGGTCTGGACAGACAGAGAAGACAATGCAAGTTTCACCCTGAGTGCAAGAGAAAGAGAAAAAGTTGGATGAAATAATCCAACTGTGCTGCTGCACAGTGTAAGACAGGTTTGGCAAAAGCTGTTGGGAAGTCTTCAAGTCAAAGCTGGAAATCAGAGAAATTTGTTTACACCAGAAACAGAATATGGTCTATTCTGGAGAATATTCCATGTGCACTGGAAAAGAATGTGTATTCTGTTGTTTTGGGATGGAATGTTCTGAATATATCTGTGATGTCCAACTGGTCCAGGGTGTCATTTAAAGCCTTTATTTCCTTGTTGATCTTTTACTTTGATGATCTGTCCATTTCATTAAGGGGGGGTGTTAAAGTCCCCTACTGATATTGTGTTA
>LNAC01000021.1:3443395-3550614 GCA_002007465.1 Ailurus styani | reverse complement strand
TTTATCTGATATAAGGATTGCCACTCCAGCTTTCTTTTGCTGTCCATTGGCATGATAAATTGTTTTCCACTCCCTCACTCTAAATCTGGAGGTGTCTTTGCGTGTAAGATGAGTTTCTTGTAGACAGCATATCGATGGGTCTTGTTTTTTTATCCATTCTGATACCCTGTGTCTTTTAGTTGGGGCATTTAGTCCATTTACATTCAGAGTAACTATTGAGAGATATACATTTAGAGCCATTGTATTGCCTGTAAGGTGACTGTTACTGTATATTGTGTTTCTTCCTTTCTGGTCTATGTTTCTTTTAGGTTCTCTTTGCTTAGAGGACCCCTTTCAATATTTCCTGTAGGGCTGGCTTGGTGTTTGCAAATTCCTTGAGTTTTTGTTTGTCCTGGAAGATTTTTATCTCTCCTTCTATTTTCAGTGACAGCCTAGCTGGATATAGTATTCTTGGCTGCATATTTTTCTCGTTTAGTGCTCTGAATATATCATGCCAGCTCTTTCTGGCCTGCCAGGTCTCTGTGGATAGGTCTGCTGACAATCTAATATTTCTACCATTGTATGTTATAGACCTCTTGTCCTGAGCTGCTTTCAGGATTTTCTCTTTGTCACTAAGACTTGTAAGTTTTACTATTAGATGACGGGGTATGGACCTATTTTTATTGATTTTGAGGGGGGTTCTCTGTGCCTCCTGGATTTTGATGCTTGTTCCCTTTGCCGGAGGGAAATTCTGTTGTATTAAGATCTGCTCCAATATACCTTCTGGCCCTCTCTCAATCTCGTCCTCTTCTGGGATCCCAATTATTCTAATATTGTTTCGTCTTATGGTATCACTTATCTCTCGAATTCTCTCCTCATGGTCCAGTAGTTGTTTGTCTCTCTTTTCATCCTCTTCTTTTTTCTCTGACATTTTGTCTTCTAAATCACTAATTCTGTCTTCTGTTTCATTTATCCTAGCAGTAAGATCCTCCATTTTCAATTGCACCTCATCAATAGCTTTTTTGATTTCAGCTCTATTAGATTTTAGTTCTTTTATTTCTCCAGAAAGGTTTTTTATTTCTTTAGTGAGGGCTTTTCTATTATCTTCCATGTTTTTTTCGAGCCCAGCCAGCACCTTAAGAATTGTCATTGTGAACTCTAGTTCTGTCATATTACTAATGTCCGCATTTATTAGGTCCCTAGCTGTCATTACTTGCTCTTGTTCTTTTTTTGTGTTGATTTTTTTCCACCTTGTCATTTTATGCAGATAAGAATAGATGGATGAGAGAACCAAATACTAAAGGGTAGCAATGACCCCAGAGAAATATACACTAACCTATTCAGAAGAGACCTGGAACTGGGGAGAAAAGAAAGAGGGAAAAACAAACAAACAAACAAACAAAAAAACCCCAGAAAAACAAAATTGTACAAAAACAAAACAAAAATGAATAAACCAAAATCCTATATCTATGTTTTTTATTTCTGTTTCTATATTTATGTCTGTCTATGACTCTCTCTATCTCTATCTATCTATCTATCTATCTATCTATCTATATCTATTAGACTGGTGAATTGAACAGACCCTATAAGTATCCAAAAAATAAGGTTAAAAACAATGAAGGGATAAAATATGATTATAACAATGAAAATTTTAAAAAGAATAAAAAGTGTCGATATGATATAAGAGTTAAGAACGTTAAAATAGGAAAAGGGAGAAATTTTAAAAGAAAAAAGTAAGAAAAAAATTCAAAGAAAAAAAATTCAATGAATTTAACTTTGAACGACTGAAGAATCATGGGGAAAATCCATGAATGCTCTCCGTTGCTTTTGCGTAGTTCTGGAGTTCCACAATGCTCAGCAATCTTGAACTTGACTTTGACTGGATGGTATTTTTTTTCTCACGTGTCTCTGCCCGAGGCGGATTCCCACCGCCCTCGCCAGGGGCCAGGCTAAGTAATCAGCTCGGGTTCGCTCTTGGGAGCTTTTGTTTCCTGAATGCTTTCCATACCTCGTTGGAGGACGGGACTGAAAATGGCGGCTCCCAGTCTCCGACCTGGAGGAGCCGAGAGCCTGGGGCCTCAGTCCTCAGTGTGCCTCAGAGAAAAGCAGTCCCTCCCGTCTCCTGGTCTCTGGCCGCTCTCTGAGCTCACCCGGCCTGTGACCGAGTGTCTCTATCTCTGGTGCAGCCCCGTTTAGAATCTCCGAACCTGGCAGATCCTGCAGCCGCTCCCGCGCTGCTGCTCCCGGAGGAGGAAGGAGAGGGTTTCTCCGGGTCTGCCGCCGGTGGGGTCCCTGCTTACAGATCAGTGGCCCAGCTGTGCTTCAGACCACAGCGCAAGGTAACCCCGAGCTGAGAGACACCTCAGCTCAGCTTTGTCTCTCCTGCCGGCTTCTCTCTGAGACCTGGGAGCTCAGTCGTGCTCAGACACCCCTGGTCTTTTTGTGTCCCCATGGATCCTGAGACCACACTGTCCCTGCGGGGGTTTCACCCCCCGCTTGGTCTCTGGGGCGACGTCCCTCAGTGGAGCTGACTTCTAACAGTTCTGAGTCTGTGCTCCGCTGCTCGCTCCCTTGCCGGGAGCCGGCCCCTCCCCCCGGGGTCTATCTTCCGGTCGCCTCAGATTCACTTCTCCGCACGTCCTACCTTCCAGAAGGTGGTCAATTTTCTGTTCCTAGAATTGCTGCTCTTCTTCTCTTCAATCTCAGGTAGAATTTGTAGGTTTTCAGAATAGTTTGATAGCTATCTGGGTGAATTCCTGGGACCTGATGATAATCGGTCTCCTACTCCTCCGCCATCTTGCCGCTCCTCCTCTTCAGGTGTTTTAATTCTTTCTTGTACATTGAAAGGTAAATTTTCTAAATATTAATTAACATTTGTTTTTTCATGAAATCAGTGTATGTTTTCATGTTCACAGGCTGAAGTGATAACAGTAAAATGTATCTAGCTAAATATTAGGGAACATTTTTTAGTTTTTTAAGTTGACGGAAAATAGAATGTGGTCTATTGAAAACTTTTAGTGGTCTCTTACTGACCCCTCCCAACTTTTAAGCAGCAAGTCAGAGAAGGTATGTGGTTTTCATGGTAAATTGGGACTGGATAATTTTGAGTCATTATTGATGCAGTTGAGAGGTCTGTCTGTCCAGAGTGGATGCTGGGGTAATTAATTAAGGTCAATATAAACAGCATTTTAGCATTCTCAGCACATATAATCTAGCCAATGTGTTTAGACTATTTTGTATTTTCAACGTGTTCAGATATATTTTGGTATATGAGTCATAATAATGAAAAAACTTTCCAAGCCAGAGTAAAGATATACTCAGCTAATGAATTTAAAGTGTTTATATTGTTACAATGTCATAGAACCCAAACCCATTTCATTTTTGTGACCTGACATTCTTGTTTAGGTAGTAAAGGCAAATGTCTCTAAAATGAAGAGCCTATTGATTCAGCTGGTGGGAATGCTACTGGCTCAAAAAACGACTCAGAAATCTTTTATTACTTATGCAGTTTTTTCTTAAGACTGGTTTCTTGACCTTAGCAATTTTCTTCTCATCCTGTGCTTCAAGGGGTCAATGCAACTGCACATGTTGTTGCCAGGATACATGTGTACACACCGCTTGATGCAAGCACAATGGAACAGCTTGATTTGTCATCAAAATGGAAAAATCTTGAGGGAAAAGTGATGTGGTAAGTAGCAATCAGAATTTGCAAATGCTGATTGTCCTGTATATTAACAAAACAGTGTTTGTAGCAAGTTGATACCATGCACAAATGCATGTGTGTGTTTGTCTATCTGTATACTGAATCTTAGTTGTGTAGATACATGTTTCTAACGTGAAAAGCACGTGAGAAGAAATAACAATTTATAATTGATATGTGGTTAAGAGTTTGCATTTCCTGTTTAGAATCAGCAAATAATGACATTGCATTATTCCAATATTAGTTTGTCCCACCTGCTTAGTCTTACATATAGTGACAATTGCCTTATTTTCCTGGTTTATAAATATTACTCTAAGAGAATTTCTGGAGGAATCTTAAATAACCCACTGGAGAGCTGAATTTGTCATTTGCTATTTCCACACCATTTCCAAAGCAGACATCATTTTGAAAGATTGTTAACTAAAGAGTGTCCAAATGAATTTCAGTTTTGTGACTGAACCTATGGCAATGCTATTTAAAATGTCTACTTGTAAGCGTTCTCAGGGAGATGGAGTTCTCTGTAGTCATAAAAGATATTTAAATACTTACATATCATTTCTCTCCATAAGCAAGATGCTTTACAGTTTTTTGAATTATTTTCACAGCATTGATACTCTACAGAAGAAATTATAATATACTAAAATATTTTCTCCTGATTAATTTTGTTACCTAGACTCCTTCTTAACTTTATGATTGTATGTAGCTTTCTTTTTAACCTATTAACTTTTAATGGAATGAAAATGGTCAAAGATGACTAATATAGAGAGCTAAAAATGAGAAAGAAAAGAGATTCAACTTTTTTAGTGCTAGGAAATTAAGATCATAAAGGAGATGTGAAGCGACTTATGAGTCATTTACTATTTAAAAATCATAAACCTTCTATAAACTAAATTCCCTCAATTCACTTTTTCCATGTTTTCAAAAGGGGCAAATACACAGATCTTATCTTTCCTAAGGTAGAAAAACTCTTAAAGGAATTTCAGGTTGTAAAGAATTTCTGTGTCAAAATCTTACATAACATATAGACATTTAATTGAGGATATTAATTTCTGTACTCTAGATGCTGACATATAACCATTTAGCATTCATGTCATTGACAGATATTTATTTCACCACCGCAAGCTATAACATATAAAAATTTAATTATGGATATTCATTTCCTTCTTTTAGCTGTGATGTATACCCATTTAACTATCACATCATGGATACATATATTTTCACCAGTGCAAGCTGTGAAATGTTAAAATTAAACTGCAGACACCCATTGCCTTGTTCTAGTTTCATGCACATAAAAACGAGGCACGAGATTATAGACAAACAGGTATTTTACTGTCAAATACTTTTAATAAAATAATATTTTCAATTTTAGTAAGTGAATAATCTTTCAAAGAACTGTAACTATAAATTTAGATATGAGCAATTGTCTAAGAATATGAAACTGAAATATTTCAATACAACTTCAAAAATAAAACTTCAAATAGATTAATTTTTTATAAAAATGAAGCATATGTACTATAAAATGTTAAGCAAAAGTAAAAAAGCACCTAAAATTAAAAATTCACACCAAAATTGTAACACTTGGAGACAGTCTCTGACAAAATTCATTTACATTATAGAGAATATCTCTCTATGCTACATAAAAAGATACAAAGGTAAAGATACATAGGTAGACAGATAGATGAAGATATACAAAGAGAATAGTGCTTTAGAAGAAAAATGATTAAAATGCAGTGGTGTTTAACAAAGGAAGTAAAGCTAAAGACAAAGTACAGAAATTAATGAATTTCAGACAAATCTTGTTTTACCACAAGAAATATAGTTACTATAAAATCTGTTTAAATTTAGAAAACATACCCCAAACTATGTGGCTTAACACTGGGTCACCGGAGAGAGCATTACAATTACTGATGCCTGAGTTTTACCCTCATAAATTCTGATTTAATTGATTGGGAGGGTGTGGTTGGATTAAGAGGAGTTTTAAATGTTATTCTAACATGAAACCGGAGTTAAGAATCTCTGATCTAAAGCAGGGAAGGTTATATTGAAAATCTTCAGTTATGTAAAATTTAAAAAGTTATAAAGCTTTTTTATTTATAAGCTTATATTTAAAGCTTATTTATATATATAGTAGTTACAAAGCATATAGTTTTATAAAGGAAGAAATTAGCAGATTTACATTGCTGTTATTACTTTATTATTTTTATTTTACTGACCAGGAATGAAATATATTTTTTAAATCAAAGAATTCCATAGTTATTTTTTAAAAGATTTTATTTATTTTATTTGAGAGAGGAGCACGAGTGAGAGAGAGAGGGAGAGAGAGAGAGAGAGAGAGCAGGAGTGGAGGGGGAGGGGCAGAGGGAGAGGAAGACTCTGCCCAGCAGGGAGCTGGACAAGGGGCTCAATCCCAAGACCCTGAGATTCTGGTCTGAGCCCAAGGCAGACACTTAACTGACTGAGCCACCCAGGTGCCACCCACAACAGTTATTTAATCTTAGTTATTTGAATTCATTCAGTAACCACAAATATCTTTTCAGTATGGTTTCCTCTTCCCCCTTTGCTTTTAATCATATCTTGAATGGCTAAATTTAGTTGGTTTCTTTCTACGTATCTATCTATTCAACCATTTACATATGCATTTCATATATTTATGCTATAGTTTTCTTAGAATGGAGTTCTAGGAAATAAAATTCTTAGTTTACATTGTTTTGTATAAAACACTGTAGGTTTTACTTTACAGGTCACATTAAATCCCTTGAATATTGCTATAGAGGAATATGAAGTAAATCAGAATTTTGCCTGCTTTAACTTTTTTTTCTTGTTCGTGTGTTCATGTATCTTCTTTTTTAAGCTTAGTCTCTTGATGTTTATCATCATTTTTTTTTTTTTTGGTGAATGATACTTCATTATGACATATCTCAAGTCTTTAACCAACCATTATTTCTTTTTAACTCCTTATGTATGTGTGTGTGTTGTATTTTGTTTTGCTTTTTAATATGACCAGTTATACACATAATGGATTTCACTTGCCTTTAGTATCTGTTATTTTAAAAAATATATTTGTTTGTAAAGGATAAACAAAGGAGCTTACATGAAAAACAATAGAGAAATAATGATCAATAATTTTAAAAATTATGCACCCTCTACTCAGGCCAATAAGTGGAGTTTCCTGGAATCTAAGAGGCCCCCCTAAGAGCTTCCTTCTTATTCCCCCTATTGCAGGGTAACCATTATTCTAAATATTGTGTTTGGTTCATTAAGTTTCTTTATAGGATTATTACATATATTGTTATTCCTAAGCACTATATAAAAATTTTCCAGCAAATAAATAAATTCATGCCACATATTTATTTGTGACATGTTTGTTTTACTCAGTGTTAAATATTTTTGAAGTGAAAATAACACTGATAAATATACCTTACAGTTCATTCAGTTTAACTGCTATTATTCTATTGTGTAAATATTTCATATATTTTAAAAATGTGTTTAACTCTTGTTGAACATTCCATTGTCTTCCAAGTATTTTACTTTTTAGAACAATGCTATTATAAACATTCTTACATATATTTCTTAGGCCATGTCTTTGAGTTATTAAGGGTCAGTATAGCTCTAGTAATATAACTTCTGAATCCTAGGATATGCTCATGTTCTCCTTTTGTGTGGTAATATCAAAATTTTTAAAAGTTTATTAAAAATTATACTCCTCCAAATGAGAAGTATAAATATATCATATATCCTCATATATTGTATATAGCTTATATATCTTCGACTGCATTTTACTTTGTCCATCTTTTTTTTTTTGGCAATCTGGTACATGAAACATAATATGTAATTGTGGATTTAGGTTGTATTGTATTTCCTATTGATTACTTTAAATATCATTTATTTCTATGTGGATCATTTATGTTATGTATTCTTTAAAATTCCTATTAACATCTTTGCCTGTTTTTTCCCCACTGAGTTGTTTATTCTTATTTTCAAGATATTCTTTATTCTGGATATTTACCTTTAGTTATATGTTTAATATGTATCTTTACTAAATACAGTAGACTTCTATATTGGTAGTCACCACTGAAACTTGTGTTCAAGCTATGAGTATGTATTACCATTCCACATTGTTTCTGAATTTGGCCATGTATGTATCTTTGATCACTTGGCTATTAATGAGGATGATATAAACATGTTTCATAAGCATTTTCTTATTGGATCTTAACCTTTTGGAAGTTTCCCTACTGGTTACCAGCCATCATGTTATATTCTATTTTGAACTCATCAATTTTTGTTGGGGATAAGAAGGCCCGGGATTTTTTTACCTTCTCAGTCTAAAGACCTTAATTCCTGCAAAATAATACCAAGAGAGCTGCACTTGAGGAATTCCTCAACAAAAACTCATGTGCATCTGGACTTGATTTAGATAATGAGATTCTAGACTTCAGGATGGTGTCTGATGCCACAGTAGAATTAGACATTAGGGAATTTGTAGACATTGAGTATAGTTTGCATATATGGAAGAGATGTGAGTCATTAGGAGTCAGAGAGCAGATTTCAATAGACTGTTACAGGTGTCCTGCAGCAGTATGCCTCCCATAACTTTCAATATGACTCCCTCACACCTTTCAATAATAACCTTCCACATTGTTTTTGCTTAGCCAACTGACTTGCTTTGGCCAATGCGATACTATCAAGCAGAAGTTTGATAAACACTTGTGCATTGGAATTATCCTCTTGCAATATTTCCTGTTGGATACCAGCTGCCATACTATAAATAAGCTGGACCAAGAATGAAAAGAGGCCAAATGGGGAGAGATTGTGAAGGATGAACGCCATCTAGGATGCTCCAATCCCAGCTGCGCTTCCAACTAAATCAAACTGCCCAAGTGACTTTAGCTATACCATGTAGAGCAGAAGAAAATTCCAGCTGAAGTCAGTCAACCCACAAAGTTAAAATTACTACATTCTTGTTTTCTAAACCTCTTAGTTTTAGGATCATTTATATGCATTGGTACATAACTAAAATATCAAATTTGTCTTAGTCTTTTTATAGTGTCTTTTGGTGAACAAATGATCTTAATTTTAATGTAGCTAAATACATCGGACTTTTTCTCCCTGGTTTCTATTTTTGTGTTCTGTTTAGTAAATATTTCATGAGTTCATAAGGGTACTGTGTTATATTTAAAGTATTAATAATATTTTTCAGTAAATCCATGAGCAATTTTTGTGGTTGGTGTGGTAATGTGTGTGTATGATTGTGGTCCAATTTTATTTCACTTTTTGGGAGGTTACTAATTTTACTAAAATTGTCTTGTTTTGTTTTATTTTAAAAGACCACAGCTTGGGGCGCCTGGGTGGTTCAGTGGGTTAATCCTCTGCCTTCGGTTCAGGTCATGGTCTCAGGGTCCTGGGATCGAGCCCTGCATCGGGTTCTCTGCTCAGCAGAGAGCCTGCTTCCTCCTCTCTCTCTGCCTGCCTCTCTGCCTACTTGTGATCTCTCTCTGTGTGTCAAATAAATAACTAAATAAATCTTAAAAAAAAAAAAGGCACAACTTACCTACTTCCACTGTGTATTAAGTTTGTGTGTATGTTTCTGGGTTTCCTGTACAATTGCTTTGGTCATTTTATAGCCTTGCATTAATATCAAATTTGTTAGATTTATCCTTAGGTATTTATACTTTTAAGTAATTATACAAGCTGAAAGGAAATAACAAGCTCTTAAATTAAAAGGACTCCAGATCCTTATCTGAGATGATAGGAAATTACTTGAGTGGTTTGAGGAGAGGAATGGTAATCTAATTTAAATTTGAAAAACAAATACTGAGTATGGACTAAACCTCTTCTAATTCATAAAGAAGGGAAACAGGAATTAAAGGAAGACAGGGAAGAAGTATGGAAAGCATGGAGTCTAATTTAAAATCTTTTAAAATAATTAGACATAAATATATAATCACTTCTTTTTTTAATTTTTGTTTATTTTTAAAGATTTAATTTAATTTATTTATTTGACAGAGAGAGAGATCATGAGTAGGCAGAGAAGCAGGCAGAGGGAGAGGAGGAAGCAGGCTCCCTATTGATAAAAGAACCCAATGGGGGGCTCGATCCGAGGACCCTGAGATCATGACCTGAGCCAAAGGCAGAGGCTTTAACCCACTGAGCCACCCAAGTGCCCCAAATCACTTATTAGTAGAGACAATGGGAATTTTTGAAAGAAAAAAATTGAGGAAATTCTCAATTTTTCATTTGTTTTTCCTTATTTATATTTTTTTTTGCCAAAGTAAGCAGAAGTATTAGGTTATCATTTTCTGAGATAAAAGAGAATGTGTGAAAATAAGGTTGAAGTGGAGGAAGTATAAGTTTAGTTTGGAATCTCTTAATTTTTTTTTTAAAGATTTTATTTATTCATTTGACACACAGAGAGAGAGATTACAAGTAGGCAGAGAGGCAGGCAGAGAGAGCGGAGAGAGGAGGAAGCAGGCTCCCTGCTGAGCAGAGAGCCCGATGTGGGCCTCCATCCCAGGACCCTGGGATCATGACCTGAGCCGAAGGCAGCGGCTTTAACCCACTGAGCCACCCAGGCGCCCTGGAATCTCTTAATTATGAGGTGTTTATTTAATATACATATGGCACACATGACTCTGTTGAGTAAACAGGTATTTGATCCTGAAGCCTAGTAGATAAATACTAACCTAAAATATAAATTAAGGAATTGCCAAAGAATGAAAGATATTTCCATAACTGGGGAAAAAGATAACTAAAATAGAAAAGAAAATATGTTCGAATATAATTTTGGAGCCCTTCTGCACTGGTAGTTCTAGATGAGAAATAACCATCAGTAGAATACGTAATGGAACTGTGAAAGAATACTCACAAAGCAAGAGAACCAGGACTATGTGATATCTTGGTTGATAAGAAAGTGTTGCAACAGGGAAGAGAAGAATCTACTATGTTTAATGTCATTAAGGCTGATTAAGGACCTTTGCATTTAATAACACATGGTTCATTGATGACCATTATTTCCACTGTGTTGCTGGAAGTAAAACCCTGGATGGAGTAAGAACAAGAGAACATTGAAAGAGAAAAGACAAAATGTGTGTGGAAAACTCTTTTGCATAGTAAAGTTATAAAGGGAAGGTAAGAAATTGGATGTACGCTCCTGGGAAACTTAGGATCAAAAGAGGCTCTTAGGGGAAAAAAAAAAAAAAGAGGCTCTTAGGTGTTTTTTAACATGGCAGAAATGATCACATAATTTGCTTGCATTTTGAAAAATATGAAGGGGATGCCTGGATGGCTCAGTCAGTTAAGCGTCGGACTCTTGATTTTGGCTCAGGTCATGATCTCATGAGATCCATCCTGCAATGGTCTCCACACTTAGCATAGAGTCTTCTTGTCCCTCTCCCTCTGTTCCTTCCTCCGCATTTTCTCTCTTTCTCATAAGTAAATAAGATCTTAAAAAAAATGTGAAGAGAGGATTTGAGGATGCAGGAGATAAAGGGAATAATAAAAGGAGTAGTGACTTGGTTAGGAAAGAAGAGATGGACTCTAGTGTGCAAGTGCCAAGTTTGGCTTTTCCTAGGGATCTTTGCCTCTCATCAATAATAACAGGGGCACAGGCAGGGTTTTGAGTATAAAGCAAGGAGATGTGAAGTTGGAAATTTGTAGAAATTGTGTTCTGTGCTTCCATTCTCTAAAAGAAACAAGTACTTCAGTTATAAGTGACAATAGGGGAGGATTTGTAGGTATAAAGAAAAACATACATTAAGCAATTACCCATAACACTAGAATAATTAATATTCCTCTCATAATACATATGTCTTCTGGGAAGCACTCAGGATTGTTTGAATCACCACCTCTTCATCTGTTGCTAAGAGAAGGATTCCTGCCCTAAATAGTGTGAGATGTCTGAATATGCAACATCTGACACTTGATGGATGTTATCAATAGCAGTTTTACTAGGTGCATATACTCACCTGGGGGAGAACAAGGATCCATGCAGAGCCATACAGGGGTTATACTCAGGAGCAGAGTAAATAGGAATGAATTAGGAGAGGCTGGCTTTATAGTAACAAGAGGTTAGGTGACACCTGTTTTCTACAGGGGGACATAATTGTCTTTGTTGAGTAATTTCATAGCCTGATAGAGAAGTGAAACCCATTAGGTTGAGGACCCAGTAGAGTATGGCTGGTCTGCCTGATAGTGGAACTAGCTGAGTGGATAGTCTTTTCTAATGGGGCATTCTTGGTGAAAAGTGGTAACTTGTGGCTAGGTCATTGGGACCCCGTGATGCTCTAACCTGTCAAGCTGGCACTTAATATTAAATCTTAATTTTAAGCCTTAAGCCACAAGGACTCATTAGTAGTTAGTTGGAATTTAATATTATACTAGTCAAAATATTTGCATAATTTTTATTCTATCATCTATACTTGTTTTATGTTGTCTTCTTTAAATGCCTGTTACTATTTTTAAAGACTTTTTAAGACAAACATTTTATCTACAGTATCTATGAAAGTATCTGTAACTTTTTTGTTATAGTCTTGTTGTGTTGCTATGGAAAATTTCCTCTAGTTCTGCCCTAATTCTTCTCACTCTGCCCACCCTCCCAGGCCACAAGATGCCTCTGTTTTGATTAGTATCCTTGAATGAGCTCTATATAATTCATTAGATAGTGTTGATTACGAAGATGGAGAAAGCAGGCTGGAATGGTCTACAGCCTTGCTTTAGTATTTTGTGTCAAATACATACTCACCAAGTTTATTAGTGCTTTAGGGATATACCTTCCCCTGTTTTTATGACTTGGCAAGTTGTTTTTCAACAATGAGCAGTATCATGTGGATCACAACCTTTTATGTCATAATGGCTGTCATTTGCTCATTCACCACATTTTTCACATATGACATAAGATTAGGTAGATATAGCAGAGATGCTAAATATAATATAGTAAATATAGATTCTCCTTCAGTTCTAGCTCCTATATTTCTATGCAGTTTGAATATTCAGGGCCTGTCTACAGCTGTGAAACTTAGTCTGTAGCCCTAATATCATCCTACTAATCAAGAGATCATGGAAAGACATTTATGTTAGTGAAAATTTGAAGAAAATTAGAATCCTATTAGAGGCATAGGAGGTATATGTTGACTCTTAGTTTGCTGACTCATCTTGGTATACACAGTGTGTAGCTATGATAGTGTCTTTGCTTCATCACAAATTATGTTCTTTCTGTATCTTTTCAAAAAACGTGTTTGCGTTGGAGTTCATGAAAGAAGAATGGGAAATGTATTTCTACATTCCTATCTTTAACTGGAATTGCATTTCAATTTATAAAAATGAAATTTGTTTTAAATTATCAATGGAAGAAAAATCTAAGTGGAAAATAAGATGGGGGAAGAATTAAAAATTTAAAATGATGCGGTACTTGGGTGGTTCGGTCGGTTATGTGTCTGACTCTTGATTTTGGCTCAGGTCGAGATCTCAGGATTATGAGATCCAGCCCTGCATCAGACTCTATGCCACCTGAAAGACTCCACTTGCAAGACTGTCTGAATTTGGCACAATTCAAAGCTTTCCAAGTGTGAAAAGCCTTTTTTCTGGGGTGGGGGGAGTGTATTAGAAACAATTAAAATCAATTGTTTAACTTTGTGGCTCCCTGAGGTGGTGAAAAAAACTGGAGAAATCAGTATGCTAACCAGAATGTTAAAAAGAAAAGCAGATGTTTTTTAAATACTCTGACATATTCTGTGGAATCAGGAAGGTCATGCAAATGGATAGAACTGTGTATACACTTGCCCAGAGCTGCATGCAGGCTTAAGAAAGGCTTAAGACTGCCCTAAGTTCTCATGTCTGGTTGACCTTCAGGTTCTGTACAAGTAGGAAATGAAAGCTAAGGTATAGTTGTCAACTCCCTGGCTGAGCATTAAAGGCATATCCCAGTACACACATATAGCCCCTTAGCAAGTAAACAATGGGAGACTTATTGGTTCTAGGAATTGAAAGAACTATCTGTCCAATTGTTAGATTACCACTAAGCTACCCAAGCAGAGGCTTTAGGTCACACACAGTAGATACCATAGACTTTGCAAAATTAATTTAGAAAAGCTATGGCAATTAAACTACATGATGCTGACATAAAAAAGACATACAAATCAATGGAATAAAATCAGGAGTCTAGAAATTAGAAATAAACTCATACGTTTATTGTCAAGTGATTTTTGACAATGGTGCCAAGAATATTGGATGGGAGATAGTCTTTATAATAAATGATGCTGGAACAACTGCTTATTCCCATACAAAATAAATAATTTGTATAGCTACCTGACACTACAAAAAATTACGCCAAAATGGATCAAAGACCTAAATGTAAGAGATAAAACTATAAAAGCCTTATAAGAATACAAAAATGTAAATCTTCACACATATAGAATCTTCCTGACCTTGGATTAGGCAATGGTTTCTTAGATATGACACTAATAACCAAAGAAGAAATAGATAAATTGTACTTCATCAAAATTAGAAAAAAAATTGTGCTGTAAAGAACATTTATCAAGAAAGAAAAAGACAACTTACAAAATGGGAGAAACATTTGCAAATTATACATCTGAGGGACTGGTATTTCAAAATATATACAGAATTGTTTCAGCACAACAATAAAATAACAACCCAATTTTTAGATACGTACAAAGGATTTGGATAGAAATTTTTCCAAATAAGTTGTACAAATGGTCAATTACCACATGAAAAGAAGCTTAACATCATTAAGAAAGTGCAAATCAATAAACAATAAACCACTCACATCCACTAGGGTGGCTGTGATCAAAAAGATAATACAATAACAAGTGTTGAAGAAAATGAGATATTTGAGTCCTGATTTATTTCTGGAGATAATATAAAATTGTGCAGTCACTTGGAAAAGAGTCTGTTAGTTCCTCAAACATTTAAACATAGAGCTGTCATTTGACACAGCAATCCTATAAGTGTATACCCAACAATTTAAAACATATGTTTGTAAAAAAATTGTATATGACTGTTCATAGCAACATTATTAAAGACTAAAGAGTAAGAACAGCTCGAAGGTCTGTCAACAGATCAATGAATCTATAAAATGTGATATATCCATGCAATAGAGTATTTGCCAGCCATAAAAGTGAAGTACTGACACATGCTCCAACATGAGTATTATTGCTAAGTGAAGGAGTCAGACAAAGGTTACATGTACCATGATTCTGTTTATATGAAATGTCCAGAATAGGCAGATTCATAGAGACAGAGAGCACATTAGAAAAAATTGGAATTAGATAGTGCTATTAGTGGCACAACCCTGTGAATATACTAAAAACAATTGGACCATACACTTTAAAAGGGTGAATTTTATGGCATGTGAATAATACCTCAAAACAAATAATGAAATAATTCATCTAGGTAAAATCATCAATGGCTATTAAAACTATTAGGTGAAGGGTTGATTGAGGAACTTCATGATAGATGAATCTGTATGACAACCCCTGAACATTATTCAAAATGTTACAGACATACATTAAATGCCTCCTGATATGATGCACTAGGAAGAACACACCCATTTAAGAAGTATTCTTTATAGAAGAATTGAACTTGAGTTTATCAAGTTTATAAACCACCAGTTTGCAGGAAATATGAAAGAGAAACATGTTAAATGATACCATAGGAATGCAAGAAATCAAATCAAGACCATGGCGATTTAAGAAAGAAGTGACTCAGTGTCCTTAAATAAAAGATTTGAAAGAAAAGTGGAGGAAATGGAAATATAAATTAAAGATCACCTAAGACATAAAAGATCTAAAAATTTGAACAAGAAAAAAGATAATTTTTAGACAATCTAGGATAATATACAGAGATTGGGTATTAGAAGATATTAAAAAAATAGAATACTTCATAAAATTAACAATTTCTTAATACCACCTAATACTAAATCTGTATAAATTTGCACAGATTGTTGACTTTGGGTGATAATGGGCACTTGGGACTCAATACTATTTCTTCCCTTTTGTACATGTTTGAAAATTTCCATAATGCAGAGGTTTAAAAAACTAATATTCAGCAGCAGTGGGTCAGTATTAATAAGCTCATCTACTGATCTAGGATTATTTCACTGGAGAAGGCATTATAGAGTCAATGGGATGACCTTGGGCCTTGTAATCAAAAATGCCTATGTATGAACATGGCTCTGTGACTTATAAGCACTATTACCTTGGGCAAGTTACTTACTTTTCTAAATCAGGTTTCCCATCTGTGAGCAAGGATAATGTTACCTACTGCAGAAGGTTTTTGCGGAATAAGTGAGATGTTATAAATAATGTGGACATCACTTTATGTATATATAGTGCCTAGCATAGAATAAGATAAATGTCATAGAATAAAATAAATGCTCTATAAATGTCAACTACTTTAAAACCCGGCTCTACAAGTAGTAATCTCTATTGAATCAGATTTCTAAATAGTAAGCCATGTTTGTTTTCAATTCTAAGTTAATTCTCACAAAAGAAAGCCAATCAATAGTGATTCCCTAACTCCTCATGCATCTCCATACTGTATTAGGGAAACTGAAATAGCCAACTCATAATATTTGAAAATAAATGAATTTATAATGATTCCTGATTTTGTAAAGAGGCTGCTTGATAAAAGATATAACTATTTGGAACAAAATCATTAAAGATAAAAATGCCAAGAAATAAGCTTCTGAAGAAATAAACTACATATTTTATGATATTTGAGGGGAAATAAATACAGCTCAAATTATTATAGTCACTAATAGTAGTAAATTCAAGAAAGAATTTTGAAACTGTCTTTTCTGCATGTTAGTCATTTTTAAGCTAAATTCAAGATACTATATATAAATTTCGATAAGCATTCATATTTTTACTTCAACTTCCTCATCCTCAACTTTGATCACTTATAACATTGTTTATAAGAGCCAGAATCTATTCAGGTAGTTTACATTCCAAAACTATGAGTCATTTCTATATGTAGATATTATATTCCTCACTATAGAGGAAGGATAGAGAGAAGAGACATGATCCAGAGACTCAAATGGTATAATCTCCTCTTCTTTATGGCCTGTTACTATCTTTGTTAATGATGTCACTCTGTATTCTTCATAATATATGACATATACAGTTTCGTATTCCCCAGGTCTTTATAGTTCTATTTCCATTTATTTTCACTTAATATTTGATAGGAAATTGGAATATATTCCTTGTGGGGGGGCAGTCTTTGATGCTTTTCTATGTGATTCTTTATTTTTATGTATTTCCCAATAGATGTCATGACTTTTGTGACTTATCTGAAGAAAAATATTTTCCTGCTACTGTTTTGCTTCTCATATTTTGGGGTCTTAACTGACTAAATCATGAGAGTTCAGCTCATGAACTGGGAAAAATGAATTGACTTAAGCGTTCAATTCTTCCTTATCCCAACCTTGAAATTACTTAGTAATATAAAATTAAATAGATTTAAATGAAATATAGTTTTAAATCACATTTTGTTTATTATAAGATTAATAGAAGCTAATACTAAAAAATGGAATAAAAAAATTAGACCAAAAAATAGAATAAATGCAACAATTCCCCTGTCAACTCATTGATCTTTTCAATGAGAAATTTTTGTATGTCTGCATGTTAAAATTTTAAAACAAAATACTATACATGTTATTGTGTCACCTGATTTCCAGTTACTAACATATTTTATGAAATATTCATGTCACAGAAGGTAGAGTTGAATCATTTGCTTTAAAATTTATATAATATTCCAACTTAAAACTGCACTATGGTTAATATAATTAGTCCTATTTAGACAGATTTATTTTTATCTACAAATTAATGATATTGAAATGATGCTACCATAAATATCCTTTCATTTATATCATAGCCAAGTAATGTGTCTTCCTAGATGGATGAATTACTAGTGATTTCCAAATCAGCTTCCAAAATGTTTGCCATAGTTGACACTGACAACAAAAAGAACACCAGTGCCAATTTTCTCATATCCAAATAAACACTTGGTTTTACCAAATGTGTGCAAATTTTACTTTACTCTGAAAGGTAAAACATAATACTTTGTGATTTTATTTCACATATTCTTTAGATTATGAGTGAGATACAGCATTTTCCTACATTTGGAAGAACTTTATTTTTACTTTGTTTAATTTTGTAATTTTTCTGTGTCCTGCCTATGAATATCCTTTTCTCACTCTTCCATTTAGTTATTTTTTCTAATGGATTTATATAAAAACAAGATGGAAGGAATTAGTATACAGGAGGCATTGTAATTATTTCTTCATAGATAATAACAATAGACACAGAAAAAGCATTTGATAAAATCCAATATCCATTCATGTTAATAACTCTCAGTAAACTATGAATAGACAGGAACGTCCTCAACTTGGTAAGAATATATATAGAAAACCTGTAGCCAACATTATATTTAATGGTGACAAAACTGAGGTTTTCATATTAAGATCAGGTACAAGACATTCTTGCCTCTCATTACTTTTACCACTGCTTTTCAGTATTGTACTGGAAGTTCTAGCTAATGTGACAGGAGAAGAAAAAAAGTGTGTAGATGGGGAGGGGAGACATAAAGCCATCATTGTTTATAAATAACATGATCACTTATGTACATAATAAAAAACCAAAAAGTTCTGGAACTAATGACATATAGAGCAAACTTGCCAGATATAAAGTTAATATGCAGAAGTCAAATATATCCTGTATATCATCAATGAGCAAGTGAAATTTGAAGTTAAAAACACAATATCATGTATACAAGTACTCCCCATAAGTAAATACTTAAGTATAAATCAAACCAAAATATGTACAAGATATATATGAGGAAAACTACAGAACTTTGATGAATGAAATCAGAGAACTAAAATGGTGAGATATTTTATACTCATGGATTGGAAGGTTCCAATTGTCAAGATATCAGTTCTTCCCAACTTGATCAGTAGATTCAGTGCTATCCCAGGAAGTTATTTTGTGGATATCAACAAACTGATTCTAAAGTTTATTTGGAGAGGCAAAAACCAACTCAGTAATGAGGGAGAAGAACAAAGTTGGATAACTGACCCTTCCCAACTTCAAGATTTATTTTAAAGCTACATTAATCCATACAGTGTTGTATTGTTGCAAGTATAAACATATTAATCAATGGAACAAAATAGAGAGCCTAGAAATAATATAATCAACTGATATTTGCAAAGGAGCAAAAATAATAAAATGGAGCAAAGAATGGAGCATAGTTTCTTCAACAAATGGTGCTGGAACAACTAGACATCCACATGAAAAAAATGAATCTATAGACTGTACCCTACAGAAAAATGAACTAAAAGTGGATCACAGACCTGAATTTAGAAAGCAAAACTATGAAACTTGTAGAAGATAACACAGGGAAAAACATAGATGACCTTGAATATCATTATGACTATTTAGATACAACTCTAAGAAAAAAATAATTGATAAGCTATACTTAATTAAAATTAAAAACTTCTGTTCTGCAGAAGACAATGACAAGACAGCCAGAAACTGCAAAAAAATATTTGCAAAAGACACGTCTGATAGACTATCACCAAAATAAAAATCTTTTAAAACTCAACAATAAGAAAACAATCAGCCCAATTTAAAACTTGGACAAAGACCTAAGTGTACACCTCATCAACTAAGTTTTACAGATTGCAAATAAGCAAAAGAAAAGATGCTCCACAACCTACATCATCAGGAAAATGCAACTTAAAACAACAATGACATACAACTACACACCTATTAGAAAGGCCAAAATTTGAAAAACTGTCTCCATCAAATGCTGACAAGAATGAGGAGCAACAGGAACTCTTACTCATTGTTAGTTATAATGTGAAAATGAAACAGTCACATTGGAAAACAGTTTGGTGGATTCTTACAAAACCAAACATACTCTTACCATACAATCTAGCAGTCCTATTCCTTGGTTTTTACTCAGAGAAGTTGATGATTAATGTTCACACAAAACTTTACATGATTGTTTATAGAAGCTCTATTCATAATTGCCAAAATTTGGAAACAACCAAGATGTGGTCCAGTGAATGGATAAATATACTGTGGTACAGCCAGTCAATGGAATATTATTCAATGATAAAAAGAATTGAGTTGCCAACAAAAAGAGAGAGAGATTGAGTTGTCAAGCCATGAAAAGACATGGAGGAATCTTAAATGCATACTACTAACTGAAAGAAATCTGAAAAATCTAAGTACTTTATAACTATATAACATTCTGTAAAAATCGAAACTATGGAGACAGTAAAAAAGATAAGTGGTTGCCAGGGATTGGAGAAGGAGTGTGAGGAATGAATAGGCAGAGCACAGAAGACTTTTAAGGCATTGAAAATATTCTATTAAATAATAATGATATATGTCATCACACCATTATCGAAGCCCATAGAATGTACACTAAGAGTGAATCATAATGTAAACTGTGGACTTTGAGTGATTATGAATATCAATATAGGTTCATCAATTTTAACAAATATGCTACCCTAGTATATAGGGAAGGCTATACATGTGTTAGGACCGAAGTTATATGGGAAATCTCTGTACTTTCCCTTCTGTTTTAATGTGAAACTAAAACTGCTTAAAAAAAGTTAAGTCCATATATATATATATATATATATATATATATATATATATATATATATATATAATACATACACATACACACACACACATATATATACATTATATATATGTATACATATATTTTCTTTGACAGTAATGTAACAAAAACAAAATTTTAAAACTCTAACATACTGTAAATTAGAAACCTTATTAAATAGCCAGAAATTAAAAGAAAATTAACTAGTTTACCTATAACTGACCAAAAAAAGGGAAAGTTTTATGTTAAATTATTGCCGTATGGCTAAAACACTCCTTGAAGGAATGCCTGAAATATTTAATTATCAAAGGCTAAAAATATAATGGAATTAAGTATACAGTTTAACAAAGCAAAATGAAAACATAACAAACTAAAAAGTATATAGAAGATAAAGAGACAGCATGAAATCAGGGAAAGAAAAAAAATTAAAAACAAAGCAAAAGATTAGTTATTGGAAAATATCAATTAGACAAATTTTAAAAAGGTATTCACATAAAAAAATAGCTACATTGTTCAGAGTAACACTGTCAGCCATGATAAAGTAATTGGTATGGACCAGTATTTATTTCATAAACAAATATAAAACTGGAAGAGTATATGTAGTAACTACATTTAGACATGGAAAAGAGGCTGGGCATGATTTTAATCCCTGAAACAGGGAAGTAAAGTGAGCTCACAGTTTCCTCACTATCTAGAATATCTTCTTGAATTCTCTGTTAGGAAAAGAAGAGAAAGTAATGAATAACCAAGAAGGCAAATAGTAAAGATATAGAAGATTGGCTTTTACTCACTCATATAAAAATTATAATAAATGTAAATGGAATAAACTCTTCAACTAAGACAGACATTGTTAGACTGAATAAAAAAGAAAAATCCAACTTTATGCTGTTGAAAAGAGGCATGCATTAATATGAGACAAAGATATGTTAAAAATAAGAGAATAGGGGCTCCTGGGTGGCACAGTCACTAAGCATCTGCCTTCGGCTCAGGTCATGATCCTAGGGTCCTGGGATCAAGCCCAACATTGGGCTCCCTGCTCTGTGGGAAGCCTGCTTCTCCCTCTCACACTTCCCTTGCTTGTGTTCCTTCTCTTCCTGTGTCTCTCTCTGTCAAATAAATAAATAAAAATCTTAAAAAAAAGAATAAAGATTTGCAAATATTAATCATTAAAAGCTAAAATAGATATGTAAATATCATTCTAAGAAAACAGGATAATGAATATTCCCAGGAATAAACAAAGGTATTTCATAGGAATAAAAATGTCAATCTATCAAAAATCCATCAACCCGGGCGCCTGGGTGGCTCAGTGGGTTAAAGCCGCTGCCTTCGGCTCAGGTCATGGTCCCAGGGTCCTGGGATCGAGGCCCACATCGGGCTCTCTGCTCAGCAGGGAGCCTGCTTCCTCCTCTCTCCTCTCTCTCTGCCTGCCTCTCTGCCTACTTGTAATCTCTCTCTCTGTNAAAAAAAAAAAAAAAATCCATCAACCCATCAATAATTTTAAATGGGGGTGTGTACCTAATAAGGGAGCTTTCAAAGACATAAAACAAAAGTAAATAGATTTGAAGAAAAATACTGACAAATCCTATAGTTTAGGATTTCAACAGTATACAGCAGTTGACAGAAAAAGTAGAACAAAAATCAATACCAAAATAAAAAATAGCCAGAAGACTTGAACAGATATTTCAGAAATGTAGATGCAGGGCGCCTGGGTGGCTCAGTGGGTTAAAGCCGCTGCCTTCGGCTCAGGTCATGATCCCAGGGTCCTGGGATCGAGGCCCACATCGGGCTCTCTGCTCAGCAGGGAGCCTGCTTCCTCCTCTCTCCTCTCTCTCTGCCTGCCTCTCTGCCTACTTGTAATCTCTCTCTCTGTGTCAAATGAATAAATAAAAAATCTTTAAAAAAAAAAAAAAAGAAATGTAGATGCATAAATGACCAAGAAACCAATGAAAAAGCACACATCATTTTTATAATCATAAGGGAAATGAAATTAAAAACATTTAAATTCTAATACACAAAACTATAAAGAAATATTGACAGCCTGTATTTTTATATATGCATTTATTAATATATATTAATTTATCATCAACACACACATGTATATGAATGTGGAACAAGAATGTACTGCAGTTTAATTCATATCGTCAAATATGGGAATACAACAAATGCCCCTCAAGAAGAAAATTTATAGTTATGCTATAAAAAGATGATAGAATACTACACAGTGATTAAATAAGGGATGGAGGGAGAAACAACTAATCCAGACAATGTTGTACTCAAAATATTATGCTGTGTGAAAGAATTCAGACACAGATACATAATGTACTTAAGAATTCCATTCATACGAAGTTCTAGAACAGGTAAATATGTTATAATTAATTATAACTATTTTTTTTGTAGTAGAACATGTAGCAGATATTGACTGGGAAGAGGTATGGTGAATTTTTCTGGAGTGTTGGAAATATTCAAGATCTTGATAAATGTGTGTATTATATGCATGTTTGCAGTTTTTGAATTTCATGTGACTGTGCACTGAATATGTGTACGTTTCATTTCATGTAAAACAGGCCACAATATAAAAAGGGGATAGAATGAAAATATAAATTAGGAATGAGAAAATTGTGAAACTTAATAACATTAAATATTAAAATCCAAGTGTCACCTGGGTGACTCAGTCAGTTAAGTGTCTTTTTTTTTTTAAGATTTTTTAATTTATTTGAAGGGGAGAGAGAGAGAGAGAGAGAGAGAGAGAGAGAGAGAGAGAGAACAGGAGTGGGGATAGAGAAGCAGACTCCTGTCTGAGCAGGGAGACTGACGTGGTCTTCGATCCCAGGGCACTGGGTTCATGACCTGAGCTGAAGGCAGGCACTTAACCTTCTGAGCCACCCAGGCACCCCAGGTGTCCAACTCTTGATTTCTGCTCAGGTCATGATCTCAGGGTTGTGGGATCGAGCCCTATGTCAGGCTCCCCATTCAGTGGGAAGTCTGCTTCTCTCCCATTCTCTCTGCTCCTCATCCCACTTGTGCATACTCTGTCTTTCTTTCTCTTCCTCTAAAATAAATACATCTTAAAAATAGTAATAATAAAATCTAAATATTAGGTTTTTATCTGATCACTCTATTAAGAAACTTAACTCTCATTAGTTATAACTTCAGTTATAAATAAGTCATAGGGATATAAAGTAGAGCACAGAGAATATAGTCAATAATATTGTAATAACTTTGTATGGTGACAGATGGCAACTGCACTTAATGGTGAGCATTTCATAATTTATGCAAATGTCAAATCATTTATGTTGTACACCTGAAACTAACATAATATTGTATGTCAACTATTCTTCAGTTAAAAGAGATAGAAATCTCAAACAAAATGCCCTCAGAAAAAATTGAAAAAAAAAATACAGGTTATTCTGTAGATGTTATATCCCAAGAGAAGCAAGAGGGAAGTAGGAAGTTTAAATAGATGTTATTATATTTGCTTAGATTTTCATCTTTAATTTTAAACAATATAAATAAAATTGAGATTGTTTTTAGATGGTAAGATAGATGATCCATAAAACAATTTGGTACAAATGTTTTTAAAGCATATTACTCATATATCTAACATGAATATTTCTGAGGGCAAAGATATATTCTGTATTATTCATAGCAATAGGATTTTGAATAATAAATGAAATTATATATGACAACTCCTCTTTTATTAGTTAATTCTATATTGTGTTTTATTAATTGGACCATATTTCTAACACTGATAATTCTTTTTTTTTTTTAAAGATTATTTATTTTTTTGATGAGAGAGACACAGCGAGAGAGGAAACATAAGCAGGGGGGTGGGAGAGGGAGAAGCAAGCTTCCCGCCCAGCAGGGAGCCCAATGCGGGACTCAATCCCAGGATGCTGGGACCAAGACCTGAGCCAAAGGCAGATGCTTAATGACTGAGCCACCCAGGCACCCCTCTAACACTGATATTTTTGAGTTTTATTTTTTGCTTTTTATGTTTATTTTTTATTTTTTCTTAATTTTTTTCCCCTTTATCTTATTGTGAATTGCACAAGAATTTTTGGCTCATAGCAGAATTAATCAAGTGGTCCTCTAAATTCCCTGGCCTTTAAAGTTTTTTAGTCATAATTTTTTTTTATTAATTATGATCAAGTGTTAGGAATGGACCTTTTCATGTAAGTATCTCAAGCAGATAAAAATGTAATTCTATGTGTCATATATTAAAACAATCATTATATTGATATATTTGTTTTAGATTATTTGGATAGATCGATAATATGTGCAAGTGTAGGAAATAAAGTGATTAAGACCTTGTAGAAGAGAGGACTCCAATATTGCTACATTATTTAGTTTTAAAAGACAGTTTTCTTTATTTTGCAGTTTAGTTACTGATAGGAGCATGAGATTATTTGATGAAATTTGCTGCCATACAAAATGAGAAGCCAAAAAATACAATGAGAAGAGGTGATCTAATTCACTGTGTTCTGAAAATTAAAGGACCGGAAAAAGCAGGCAAATGGTTCTTTTGAGAGATGAGATGAAACAAGATATTAATATTTAGTTCAATAAACACTCATACTTTGAAAGGATGGAATATTATATAATAAAGAAAGAAAAGGATATAGCTTATTAGTACAGTGTCAAAAACATATAGAGGATATTAGACAAATAATGAGGATGCGTTTAAAATATATATGCAAGAAAAACTTTGCGATTTTATATTGTTTACACTTTTGTGGTTGGCAGTGAAATTATTATTGAATGGGTGCACAGAAATGCCATTCCAGGAAATAATTTTGAGGTTAAAAAAAAAATAGCTGTAAAGCAGTGCAGCTTTTAAGTCAATCAGTTTTTTATATATGATACCAAGTAACACAACTTTTTGAAAAAGCAGTATTTAAGTAGTGCAGTACATGGCCAATTTACTTTTGATGTTTTTCCTGTCACCTCATTTTTCTGAAATGATTCTGTACTGTATATCTTTGGTCTTAATATTTAGTTTATCACCTAATATTAACCTATGAGTACAAACAATAAATAAATTTATGCAAATTTATTGGATAATTTTTGATGATCTCCATAGAAGTAGCCACCTTACAGTTTTGATAGAATTTCGATGGACTGTTTATTTATCTCATTTATATTTTAATAAAAATTGAATACATTTAAAGTATACAACATGATATATGTTATATGTATGGTATATATAATATATATATAATATATATTACCCACATATAATATATATATGCTCATTGCAATGATTATGGCAGTCAAGTTAGTAAACGTGTGAACTCCTCACAGTTACCATTTTTTGTGCATGTGATGGGTGCACCTGAAATCTGCTGTCTGAGTATATTTACAATGTTTAATTCAGTATTATTAAAAATTCTCATCATGGTGCCTGGGTGGCTCAGTGGGTTAAAGCCTCTGCTTTGGCTCAGGTCGTGATGTCAGGGTCCTGGGATCGAGGCCCACATCGGGCTCTCTGCTCAGCAGGGAACCTGCTTCCTCCTCTCTCTCTGCCTGCCTCTCTACCTACTTGTAATCTCTCTCTCTCTGTGTCATATAAATAAATAAAATCTTAAAAAAAAAAAAAAGAATTGTCATCATGCCTATTCATTCAATCTCTGGACTTATTCATTCTACTTAACTGCAATTTTGTACCCTTTGGCCAGCATCTCCCCATTTCTTCTACCCCCACCAGCCCCTGGTAACCATCACTAAGATTTCAACTCTTTCTCTTGTCTTCTCTTCCTCCCCTTCTCTCCTTTCCCCCTTCCCTCTCCAATTCTCCCCTCCCCAATTCTCCCCTCCCCAATTCTCCCCTCCCCAATTCTCCCCTCCTCTCCTCCTTCCTCTCCTCTTCCCTTCCCTCTTTCCAGAATCCATATGTAAATAAGATCCTACAGTATTTGTCTTTCTCTGCCTAGCTTATTTCACTGAACATAATGTCCTCCAGGTTCAACCTCATTGTTGCAAATAGCAGAATTTCCTTCTTTTTCATGGCTGAATGATATTTCCATGTGTGTGTTACATCCTTATCCATTCATCTGCCATTACTGTCCATTTTTATTATATTTATACCACAATAAAATAATTTGACAATTGTGGGAGGAAGAATTAATAGAAAAGACTTTATGATCAGATATAAATTTTACTATAAAATTTATAGTAAATAAATGAAAATATCTGATGCATCACATGTCTACAGAAGAAACACACTTGAGCATTTGATAATGGAGGTGAGTTCTCAGTATCAGAAAATAAAAAATAATAAAATATAATATTTTTACTTTATAAAACAAGTAGATTAATTCCATATAAAATACATATTTAGTGAGTATTTATAATTATAATCAAATTTTTGAAAATCCTCTTTTACACAGATATACTAGTGTCAGGACCATCATCTGTTTATGGTTGCATCAGTATTCCTCCCTCAGGTATTTTTTACATCTTTCTCTTGGTTCAGAAAGTAGGAAACAGCATTCTGTATATCTTTTCACCAGCAGTAGTTGTTTGCTTCCATGTTTTATTAAAACTCCTTAAATGTGACATTTATTTATTTGATGTATAGCTGAAAAAAACTCAGAATGTCCTCAGATAGACAATGACAAGATAGCTTATTTGATAAAATTGCTCCAATTTTTCTCATGAGCTGAAGAAGTAAGGGAAATAAAAAAATTAGAGTTTTCAATAAGATAATTTCAAGCTAATACTTTATTTCTTTGGAGTACTCAATATGTTTTGGGTTAAGTGGTCAGTTTTTGAGATATTCTCCATAAACTTTCTCTGACCCACAGTAGTATCTGTGTTCATAAAGGATGGTGGGTGACTTCAAGCTACCAATGTGACTTCACTGAACAGGGTGTTAGTTCCAACTCAGTGAATGCAGATACTAAAGGAGAATAGATTTGGTCCAGAACCATAAGCTGAATAGTCAGTTAAAGTTTATTCTCTTTTGGATATATTCTGTCTTTCAGAACTCATCCCATTCCCTTTTCTTCCCATAGTTGATATCTAAGGGAGTAAGGAAGGCTTACCAATCTCCTTTATCAACCCCAAAGTCCATTGCCTAGTGACGAGGATGAGAGCTAAAGAGAGATTTAGCTTAATTTATTAGTGGCAGTCTGTCCTCAAAATGTGAATATTAAATTTTAAAACGGCCTTTTTGCCCAAATTTTCATATCTGTGACTGCCTTCTTGCCACTTGCTACTCTGGTTAAGACAAGGTCCCTTGATCAAATGGTCATTCGATATTCTGATGGCATTCATGTTGTAACTTTTTATGCTGTTTATGTATTTAGCTTGAATATTAAGGTATAAATTCAGCATTGAGACTGAGATATACATTTCACAGTCTGGTTTCTCTCCAGGCTTCAGAGGACCTATGTCACTCTGGCCAAATTGGAATATATATTTGAAATTATTTTTAAATTGTAGGCTCAGCCCATTGAATGTCTAGCTGACTTTGGTTGAAATTAGTGTAAGTAATAAGTGAAATATAAATCTAAGCTTATTTGGTGAAACAAATCCTAGATGTATTAGAATTGGTAAGTTAGCATCTCCATATGCCATTGTCCATATGAAAATGGAATTATTTACTAAACCTCTTTCAAAAACACAAGACAACCCCCCAAAATATTTTTTTGAACCATATTAGGGCAATGTCCATTCCTCAGTCTGCTTCTATAGTCATAAAATGTGAGGTGTTGATATGCTTCATCTTTCTAGTATAAAAATCAGTGTGTCATTATGATATACAGAAGGTGATTGACTTGAAGAGTTAGAACTCTTACCCCCCAAATCTGGAATTGTTTCTCCAGGCCTTAGTAAAGAATATATGTATGTGGAGGAAATGTTAAAATGCCCACCTTTCATAAAATAATTATTGAGCAGTTATTGTGTTTGTGGTAATGGTAAAATATAGTAATGGTAAAATAATGAGCTAGACAAAGTCTTCAATATCAAGTAGCTGACAGGCTAATACAATAGTTAAATATAAATATTTAACTTAATATTAGATGATGAATAATATTCTACTTGAGAGTGGAGTATCAGGTAACATACTAACAAGATGACCTTAATGTCCCTTGAAAATGCACAATGCACAATGATATATGAAGGGAATGATAGGAAATAGCCTGGCATTCCAGGCAAGGAGAAGGAGCATCTGCAAAGAAACTAAGGCTTAAAATAGCTCTGGCTGAGTTAGAGTGAAATGAGACTGGTGGAGTAGGAGGAGCATCCATGGACAAATCCAGTATGAATTTGTAGACTAAGATGGCGAATTAGGCTTTATTGCACAAACTGTGGCCAAAATATTCATTAATTACATATATAATTTACTATCCTTCTAACATCTATGTGAAAAATTATGTACGGGACAAGGAGAAGAGTGGAATTAGGAGGCCATATAAAGACGGGTGAGCATCTAAATGGAAAGCATGCAGTACTAAAGTTTGGAAAAAAGATATGGACTCTAGACATACAGATTTAGGATTCAATTGTTGTTTATTAATTATTAGAACAATTGTTGCAGAATATAATTATATTACATCATATTATATTCAGATGCACATATAGACACAATCACATATACTCTCTGGGTTTATAGATATTCATCTGGAATCATTTCAATTTTAAGCATGTAGAGAAGGAATTTAGAGTCAACATATCTAATGAATACTTAAATATTCATAGAAATTTTCCCACTGGAATATTTTAAACCAAATTGAAGTTTTAATATTATTGAAATGAAAGCATAATACCCAAGATTATAAGCATTTTGTGTTATTTAAAATATAAAGTGTTCATATAAGCTTTGCATTGACTCTGGACTGTTGCTATTTGGTTGATAACAGCATTAGGCCCTAGAAATACTATTTGTGTAGTGTCATCCCATAAAACAATGATTTCTTTGAAAATCTTAGTGAAGACCATCCTATTTTGATCTATATTTTTGTTACCCTTGGGCCTAAAGTTTAAATCTGTTGAATTGCAGTTATCCTCTTTCATTGGGAATAGTTAACCATTTTGACCAACATTTATATACTTTTAATGCCTTACCGCAGTTAATTTGCATGTCTATTTCATATTCAATATTAACTCTTTTGGATGTATGGGATACTTCTTAAAGAATTAATTGATGTATAATTCATTAGCATTCATTTGTAAGCTCCTGCTCTTAAGATTCTAGGGAAGATAATTACTAGAGTTGAAAGATGGTTTTGGTATATTTTCTATAGTAGGAAATATACTTTACATTAAAAACTCATCAAACATGCATAATACCTTATTAAAACCATTATTATTATTTACTGAATAAATATATGGACTTGACTCCCTTTGAATTGTACAATATACACATATTAAAGGTATAACGCTTAAGTCCATTGATACCACATTACAGTTAACTGTTTCACTTTATAAAGCGGTTTTGTAAATGATTTTGCTGATTAGGGTTTTAAAGAATATAGAAGGGAATTGGGGGAATAATATAAGAAAAAGACTAATGGCCTCATTAAAAACTGTTTTGCAGAAACTGCATGTACTAAAATGCACACAGTAGCAACAATTAGTTGAGTGAATGGGCAATAAGTCCCGATTCTCTTACCTCACCAGTAAATTCTGTCAGTACATAATTTGTGAGGCATAACATTACCTGCTAATGACTCTATGATATAGTTCAGATAGATTTTTACAAGGGGAATCAATAACTTCAGAAAGCATTTAGAAGGTTTTACTTAGATTGCTAATATGATTAAGTGAGGGGGGAAAAAGACATCTATAATTTCTTTAAAACCTCGTCTTTACCGGAACAATACCATTTAAAAAAAATAAATCTATATTGCTTTCTTTTTTTTTATTTTATTTTTTTTTTTTTTAAAGATTTTTTTTTATTTTTATTCATTTGACACAGAGAGAGAGATTACAAGTAGGCAGAGAGGCAGGCAGAGAGAGGAGAGAGGAGGAAGCAGGCTCCCCGCTGAGCAGAGAGCCCGATGTGGGCCTCGATCCCAGGACCCTGGGATCATGACCTGAGCCGAAGGCAGCGGCTTTAACCCACTGAGCCACCCAGGCGCCCTATATTGCTTTCTACCCTAAAAAATAGTTTAGCAATTTTTCCCAGTGATTTTATTGTGATGGCTGTACATATATTTTTACTTATTTGTAATAATCACAAATGTATTACTAAACATGTGCTGAAGGAAATAACATCTACAGTGAGCAAGCCATGAAAAAAATAGCTTCCATTTTGAGTAGATACACTATAGTTGCATAATGCAATTTTAAATAGCTTTGTCTCCCTGAGTACACAGTGTTGCATATTATATTGCTGTGAAGGATTCATCCACACTTCTATGGTCTTGTGGAATCTCCTTTGGCGTGGTAATAGAGAATTTTAGGTTTCCTCACATTTACTTGCTTCTAGACATGGACTTAAGATACTCTGGGGGAATTTCAGATGGAGCCAGGGAATGAAGTAAAAACTCACTGGTGTAAATTATGGTCTATCTTTGCATTTGAATTTTTTTTTTTTTTAAGAGAGAGTGCAGGCACACAAGTGAACAGAGGGTGGGGAGAGGCAGTGGGAGAGGGAGAGAGAGAATCTTAAGCAGGCTCCACAGCCAAGCAGAGCCCAGGGCAGGGCTCAATCTCACAACCCTGAGATCATGACCTGAGCTGAAATCAGGAGTCTGACACTCAACTGACTGAGGCACCCAGGTGCCCCCTGCATTTGAGTATCTTGAGTCTTCTGGATTTGAATCATAACTTTACTACCATTTACATGTAGATTTGGAGGCTATGTGTGTAATCAATATATATGTGTGTGTATATATGTGTGTGTCTTTAAGTACTTTTAACTGCTACTGACCCATCTCAAAAATTATTATGTCCTTTTTAAAAAACTCATCTGTATTTTTGCTTACACGCATAGAAAAGTCATTTTGTATAGACTAGCCATTTTTAATGTGTTTATAGACTTAATTGACATTCAGATATACCAATATAAAATACGATCTTAACCATAAATCTTAAAAATTCTTTTTCTCAACTTTGCATTTGAAGTCCAGTCCTTAAGTTCATGTTGTAATGATTGGTGCTTCATTCATTTAGCTCCCTGGAAATTATTCAGTGAAGCAGATTGCCAACTTCATAATATATTAGTCTTAGGTACTTTTTAGATATCCAGGGGAAAGTGACATATTTTTAAATTTTATTTATCTAGTTTATATGATTTATTTACTCATTTATTTCACATTTTTAAAATCTGACTCAATCTGTGCTCACTGATGGGCTTGATGTTCTGGATACCACAGAGTAAGCTAGGCATAATCCCGCTTTAGCAGCATGGTATTTTATTGTACTTCCTTAAAAAGAAAACTAAAGCATTTAGTTATCTTTAACAAAGGCTAAATACTATCCTTTCTCAGAAAGTAAATTACCTGATGCTGCTTTCATAAATCTTTAGAAACTATTAATATCAGTCAGTTACTCACTCAGCACATATTTATTGAATACTCACCATGTTCTGGCACTTTTCTAAGATACAACAATGATAAGAAAAATTTCATTCCCTATTTCTTTAGAATTCAACAGCTAAAATATTGTGTAATGGGTATAAAGAAGTACCATTGAAGGGCCCTGTAACCTAGGCTATACCTGGTCTAAACTAGACCAAGATTTTGGTTTCTACCTGAGAATAAATGATACTTAAGTGATGTAATAAATGTACTACAAGCACTAGGTCATCGATGAGTTCAGAGAAAGTGGAGAAGTATTCTAAAAAGAGGATACAACAAATACTCTAAACCAGAATGAAACAGTGGCATGTTTGAATAACTAATAGATTTTAAATATGCAAGATGGGATGATAAGGAGAGATGAAATTAGAAAGGTAAATAGGAGCCAGATCATGCCATATTTGGATGTTGTAGATGAGTGATGGGGATCCAGTGAATGGCTTTTTAAAAAAAGAGCAATCCAATCAAATATATGTTTTGGGGAGCATCACTCTGTACACAGTATAGAATCTGAATTGAAGAGGGAAAGATTGCATTGGAGGGAGACTGATGATGTAATTCAAACGAAAGATGACAGTTATCTTAACTAGTAGAGTTACTGACAACTGGAGAACCATTTAACAAAAGAAATGCATAGAGCGGGATGCTTGGATGGTTCAGTCAGTTAAGCATGTGCTTTCTGCCTCAGGTCATGATCCCAGGGTCCTAAGATCTAGTCCCCCATCTATCTGTCTCTGCTCAGTGGGGAGCCTGCTTCTCCCTCTGCCGGCCACTCCCCTTCTTGTACTCTATCTCTCTCTCTCTCTCTCTGACAAGTAAATAAAGTCTTTAAAAAAGAAAAAAGAAATTCATAGAACTTGGTTAAGAGGAATAGAAAGAGAGGTGGAAGTCAAAAGTGCCTTCAGTATTTTGTGTATTTCTTTTGTTTTCAATTTAGGTGGATGGGATTACCATGAGTCAGCTAAAGAAACACTTTGGGAGGAATAGATTTGTTGGAGAAGATAATGAGTTTTCTTTTAGATTAAGTTTAAGGTGGCACTAGGCATCGAAGTGAAGATGTTTATTATGTTTAGCTAGAAATATGTAGTCAAGATATACTGAAATCGTAGGCTTAGGTGAATTTTGCTGAGACTCTTTTTTTTTTTAGATTTATTTATTTATTTGACAGAGAGAGAGACCACAAGTAGGCAGAGAGGCAGGCAGAGAGAGAGGAGGAAGCAGGCTCCCTGCTGAGCAGGGAGCCCGATGCAGGCGTTGATCCCAGGACCCTGAGATCATGACCTGAGCCGAGGGCAGAGGTTTAACCCACTGAGCCACCCAGCGCCCTTGCTGAGACTCTAAATCAAAAAAGAAAAGGATGAGAGAAAAGGCATGAAGGATAGAAAGAAGGAACTGCTAGAGAAATGTCAACTGAACCAGGAAATCTTAGTTATTATCAAACCTGGGTAAGAGAATATTACAATAAGGAAAGAAAGTTGCTAATGCTATTGAGAATTGAAGAAAGATAACAACTGAAGTATACATTGGCTTTAGTAAAAAAACAAAACAAAACAAGTGAATAAATAAAAATTGTTAACTTGCCAGAATATTTTTGGGAGTTGTATAGGTATAGTAGCGAAATTCTAAAGGGTAGTTCAATGAATGGGAAGTGAGCAGATAGAAAAAACAAATTAACACAACACTACCTGAAAGTTTGGCTGTTAAGAGAATTAGTAATATGGGGCGCCTGGGTGGCTCAGTGGGTTAAAGCCTCTGCCTTCGGCTCAGGTCATGATCTCAGCATCCTGGGATCGAGCCCCGCATCGGGGACTCCCTGCTCAGCGGGGAGCCTGCTTCCTCCTCTCTCTCTGCCTGCCTCTCTGCCTACTTGTGATCTTCCTCTCTGTGTCAAATAAATAAATAAAATCTTTAAAAAAAAGTAAAAAATAAAAAGAGAAATAGTAATATGAGAGAAAGCAGGAGTAAATAAAATCCTGGGAGCAAACAGCTTTATGTAAATCCTCTTTCTACTTAATTTCCTTTTCTCCTAGCTGTCTTCTAAGAAGAGATTATTTTTACCCATTCCCTGACAAGTAATATCAGTACTGTAGTTGATACTCTGTCCCCAGCTAGCCTGAGATACTGATGTAGTTAGATGTGTATTAAATGATAATCAAGTATGGTTAACCCCATTAATGTTTAGAATACTACTTCAGCCTTTTTCCTTGAATAGGAATGACAAAGGATCTAGATAAAATTTAAAGTGTTACTTTTCTTTTAAGATCTAACCAGCCTTTGGTCCCAGAGCTCCATTTCTACTATACAAAGGCACTTCCTTAGCCCTTGGGCCTTTAGGAGTGGCCTGAATGTTTTCTAGGCGGGTGGAAGCAAGTCCCTTATGAATGCTTCCCCCACTTCCAGTTTCCCTTCTCCTGTTCTTTTTGGATAGACAATACTGCTCTTATTTCTGATGCTCTCAGCCATTCATCCCTTCTAGGAATGGCCCAACTCTCTCAACAAAATAATGAAGTTTTCTTTTGTAATTCTATAGTCTTAGGTGCCCGCTGATTCCAACGTGTTTTTTCTGGTACCTTAAATAGAAGGGAGACATAATTTACATTACAAAGAGGATGTCTTTTCCTGCAAATATTAAGTTCTGGCTCTTCCAGAGAAGAGAAAATTACTGGGGATGTCCATGTCCCAGGGAGAATGTTTTTTCCTCTATTTTGCATATAAAATAAGATGTAGGTTAACACTACTATGAAACGTGGCTTCTCATTTACTGAAGAAATATAGAAGATGTTTCTGTATCACAACAGAAAAAAAAAAGCGTGAGTTAAAGGATCTTACACTGTCTCTTACTTATAGCTTATAATCTAGGTCAAGTTATTTATATCTCTGAAAATCAATTCTCTTGGTCAGTAGACTAGGGACAATAATAATGTTTACCCACTAGGATAGTGGTAAATGAAGAGCGATAGTAAATGTAAAAAATTCTCAGAATTTGGTAAATCCTCAATAAGTGATGTTATTATTGATAACTTTCATTCTTTGTATTAATTTTACATATAATCTTACAAGCCTAAAAGGACCACATTCTCACCTAGGCTAGACTTTCAAGCTTCCTTAGGTAAAAAATGGTCAAATGCTGATGATTTCATATTGTTCACCTAATAGTATTTAAAAATGAATGATGCCACATGCTTGACCATGAGATGGTGGCAGGGAGTGTTTCGAAGGGATATGTTTCCATTTTTCTACCATGCTTAGGAAATGAGAACTCCTTTTTTAAAAAGAGGAGAGATGAAGATATTTGCTAGTGTGATGAGTACAGTAGCCAGTTTCTAAAAGATTGTTCAGTGAGTAGTTAAAAATATTGTTTCTTTACAATTTAAAAATTGTGTTTATGGTTTTATTTGGGATTGAGTTTGTTATAAAATAAAGGAATAAAAAAATTCTTAGTAAATAATAAATTTTATTTCTTGTGCATATCATTCATGATTAAAGCATTGCTATTAGTTAATATTGATGAGTTTCCTAAACATCAGTGTACCTTTTCTACAGCATGTGGTCATTTTAAATATCCTACACCTCATTTTAACGGTGCCCCAGATGGAGCTCACTTTTTGAAACATCGGTATGCAATAAATATTAAATTGAGTAATTATGGACACCAATTTCTAATTGCTCTCTTTGATTATAGAATAAGCACTCAACTGGGCATAACACTTTATGTATAATTGAATGGAAAATTTAATTTTCAATACATATTTTTCTGTGGTCACAAGGAAGCAAAATGAGAAATAAACGCTCTCTAGTAAATGATTAAATTTTTTACTGTGATTTCCCATAATTAATTTGAAATCCCCAGCTAATATACCTCAGCTATCAAGTACACTTCTGAAACAATCTTCAGTTATAGTCCATGCGTTGATCTTCAGGAAACAAACTAATGCTAAAAAATTTGCCATGTAAGTTTTCAGCCAGAATTTTCTATTCTTAGGGTGGAAAAACACATAGGAGAAGGAAGAACCTAGAATTAAATTAAATTCAAACTCAAGTAGAAATTCTGTGGGATTATGTGGCATTATGTAGAATATTCTTGCATTCATCTGTTTTGAATAAAACAGCATATAAAAAATGTACCTATTTCTTTTCTTGACCTTTAGCAAGCTAATTTATCTCTTCGCGCCCTAGTTTTCTCAGTTAACTTTCCTTATAAGAGAATTTGTAGTGCCCTTCTCAATCATGGTTCTCTAAAGGAGAGATTGTTATAATGAATACATATCCTGCTGTTCAATTTTTAAATAAAATAATGCGCATCTGCTAGGTGCCAATTAGATAATGGGAAATATTATATAACACAGAGTAGAGTACTATGGAAGACTGGTAGTGAAAGAATGATTGTAATATTTTTTTCAAACCACAGTTCAGACGTTTGAGTGTTACTTAGTGCAAGGGCAGAATGACAGGTCTTAGAAGAAATCTGCATCCATTACTTTTATGAAAAAAAAAAGTATACCTGTCTCTTATTTAGAAACGTAAGTAAAATCAACCTATCAGTCAAACAATCTATGAAAGTGTTGCAAAATAATGCCTCACTGAATAAAAATATGGACTAAAATGTGTAGTATTAATAGAGGGCTAGGAGAACCTTCATCCCTGTCTGCTGTATGCAAGGGCAGAAAGGTCTCAGATGTGTCTAACTCTCAGTGGATAAATCAGACCCAATTTTAAAAAAGATTTTTTTTAACCTTAAAAGGTCTATTTCTATGCCACAATAAATGGTTTGGGGATTATCTAACACTTTGGATTATCTGCACCATTAGTGAGGATAATAAAGAGCTGACTGCATTTTGCATTGAAATAGCACGGTCTATTAGGCTCATGAATAGTCTGAGAATAAAGCATGGAAAAGTCTTGCTGCATTTATGTACACCAGTTTAATTGCCTCGGGGTTGAAGGGGGTTTTGGTTGTTTACAATTGATGGTACAACCATCACTTATTCAATGATTAGTTTCAAAATTATCAAAACTAATTATATTAAATAATTATAAAGATATGATGTCAAAAACTTAATTTCTATTCTTAGAAACAATGTAGCACGATTTCACAACTATCTTGTCTTTGGGTTTCTGTGCTTCTTGTTTTTTTTGACAAGAACTAGTTAGTTGTCATTTTTGCCCTCCTCTTTTTTTCAATGGCATCAAAAAAAAAATTTTCAAAATACTAATAATTTTTGGGAAATGTATTTCGAGTAATTTAAAGCAAACCAATCTCAGTTGCCAGAGTTTAAAACTCTTATAGAATGCCAGAAATTCATTTTCCCTAAAAATATTCCAAGCATTTCTCTTTATGGAAATCATTAAAAACTTAAATGAGTCTCCCCCTTCCCCCTAAACATTACCATATGTCTGGGACTTAAATATTCCTATCATACTTATGATAAAGATAAAATTCCTTTGTGGTCCTCTCCAAAGCTATTTTTGTTATTTTTCCATGGTTCATGAATCATAGTGATGCTGGAGAAAATGGCATTCTTTACTCACTAAATCAGGCATGAATTTGCAATGGTATTTGATCCAAAATGTCTGGCATAGATCATATTACTCTTTCTAATTTTAAAATTTAAAAAATAACTCTATAGTTTTTTATTTCCTTTAAAGAAAATAACTCAAGTACTAGGAAATATTGAATGATAATATTAACATTATTTATCTCTCATTAATAATATTTAATTAGAAATAGCCTTGGGTGCTTTTTTCTGTATTTATTCAATTACCCAGAAAATAATAAAAACATAATTTTGATATTGGTATCATTAAAGAGATTTATTTAAATGGCTTTGGGTCACATTTTCCCATATAACAAAGTGTATTCATTTTCAGGTTTTGGTGGGTTTTTGTTGTTGTTGTTGTTGTTGTTCATTATATAGCAAGCTCTGTTTTAATTTGTAGGGGTATGTTTTAGAGAAAGGCAAAAAAAAAAAAATTCCATTCTCATAGAACTTACATTCTAGGAGGGTCGATAAACAATAAACAATAAACTACTCTGCTTTTGACTTGAGCAGGATGTCACAATTTAGAGTAAGGATCTTCCTTAGTTAGTAGCTGCGAGATGATACAGTCCAAAAGTATGGGAGACGTTAACCCTCTGAGAAATGAACTTCATTTATTTATTTAATTTTTTAATAAAGATTTTTATTTATTTATTTGACAGAGAGATCACAAGTAGGCAGATAGGCAGGCAGAGAGAGGGGGGAAGCATGCCCTCCGCTGAGTGGAGAGCCCAATTCGGGGCTCAATCCCAGGACCCTGAGATCATGACCTGAGCCTAAGGCAGAGGGCTTAACCCACTGAGCCACTCAGGCGCCCCAAAATGAACTTCATTTAGTGCACACTGGAGATGGTAAAGGGATAGGCAGATAATTTCCCTCTCATTTCTACTTTCCATGTACTGTTACCACAAAGAGCAAAATTAACTTTAGATTGAGGATAAAAAAATTTCAGACAAACAAAAACAGATAATTTACTATCAAACTCTGACCAAAGAAATTTCCAGTGTATGAACAAAAACATGGTAAACATAAGGATTGATCTTTAGAAATAAAAATCTTTGGGGCACCTGTGTAGCTCACTCAGTTAAGCATTTGACTCTTGGTTTGGGTCAGGTCCTAATCTCAGAGTCCTGAAATTGAGCTCTTCATCAGGCTTGCACTCAGCATGGGACTCTGCTTGAGATTCTTTGTGTCTCTCCCTCCTGCTCTGCACTACCTCCTGCATGCACTCTCCCCTTCTCTCTCTCTAAAATAAAGAAATTTTAAAAATGTTTATCAGTAAAAAGCTTTTATTATGAACAGCCACATACATGTTTTAAAATGGAAAAATATTATAATAAACTCATATGTCAAATAGTTTTAGCAATTATCAAAGATGGCTAATCTTATTTGATCTGTTATCTCATCCATTAGAAATCCCCTATTAGATTAATTTGAAGTAGGGGCTCCTGAGTGGCTCATTTGGTTAAGTATTTGCCTTAGGCTCAGGTCATGATCCCAGCATCTTGAAATTGATCCCTGAGTCCCAATCCCCCCCCCACTTCCCCACCCCCAACTCTGTTGGGAGCCTGCTTTTCCCTCTCCCTCTGCCTCTCACTCCCCCTGCTCGTGCTCTCTCTCTCTGTCAAATAAATAAATCTTTTTTAAAAAAGATTAATTTGAAGTGAATCCTAGCATCTGTGTCATTTAATCCAAAATACTATAAACTATAAATTTTTAATAAACCATTGTTATAATGCTTAAAAATAAATTATCAGTAAATAGTCAATATATGTCCAAGTTTCCCTGATTGAATCATACTTTTTTTTTTTTGCTGGCCAGGTGTCTCTAAGTCATACTTTTTTTTAAATGTTATATTAGTCACCATACAGTACACCATTAGTTTTTGATGTAGAGTTCCATGATTCATTCTTTTGGTGTAACACCTAGTGTTCCATGCAATTGGTGCCCTCCTTAATACCCATACTTTTTAACAGTTTATTTACTTGAATATTCAAAAAAGTTTCATACATTGCAACAAGTACCTATTACACTATTACATTGTAGGTTTAGACTATGGGTTTTCTCTCTCTTTGTGTTAATGTGTGTATGTATATTACAATTTACTTGTTGAATAGGTGGAGTCAAAATTTTGAGAGTATTTCTGAGAGTTGATTTTTCTAATTTTATCCCCATGCTGATATTTAACACATCTAACATGTTTCTCTGTCTTGTGTAATTTCTGTACATTGGTAGATAGACCTCAAGACTTTGGTAATTTGACAAGTTCATTTCAAAGTGCTGTTCTGATTTTAACCGGCTCTTTCGTTTTTGTGATATTAGCCAACACTGAATACTATTGTTTAGATACGTCTTTTAACTAGGGGTTGCAAAATTATGGTATTCTTATTTTAAAATTAATTTTTACATATGAAATTACTTTATAAAAAGATTATTTGGTGTAATCAGCTATTTGGTTACTTTGAGATGCCCTTTTTATAGAAAAGTCAGAAAAAAATGGTATCAATTTTCAAAATGATGGGTTAAACATTTAGCATCCACCTATGTTGACTTTTTTGTTTTAGTATCATTATAAACTCATGCATTAACACACATTTGATGTTTTTAAATTCATTACCATTGTGATTCTTATTGATGACCAAGTTGATCTTCGTCCAAAGGGAAGAGTCATCTCACTTTATTTCCTGAGTCCTTCTGATGAATTCAGTATTCTTTAAGTGTTATCTCTCTTTGTGGCATGACAAGAAATTTCAGGATTATCTTTTACCTTTCTGTACCAAATCTGGAATTGGTCTCTCTCTCTCTTTTTTTCCCATGAATCTCTTGTTCAGAGTAAGTATTGATTCATTTTGGGTTATTAGTGTAAATATATATGTTAAATTTTTAAGTACTCACTATTAGAAATAAGTAGAATATATGGCTTGCAGATTGCTAGAAAACTATGAAATAAGAAAATGTGATACATCAAGTCAAAATATGGTGGGAATAAAAAAATGGAAAATATGAAACAAATGAAGAGACAAAATAAGATATAGGCAAGAAATTTAAATTTGTGACTAATGACAGTCACCTTAAAGGAGATAAAATAGCTGATAAATAAATAAATATTTTGATACTGCATTTTAAAAAAAATCTAGTCCTTTGCTATTTGCTGGAGACACACCTAAAATCTAAGAACACTGAAACCTTGGTATTAAAGGATTAAAGAAAAAGAGATAACTGGATAATACTAGCAAAGTGAAAGCTGTTGTGAATACATTAGCACATGTAACAAAATAGATGTTAAAACAAAAACACCTTATATAGGTAAAGATGGTCATAAAGAGAAGCACTTAAACTTAAGAAAATATAACATTCTTAAATTTATATATACCCAATAGAATAACCTCAAAATGCGGAAATCTAAAATGAGAGATTTATAATGAAAATTCAATGAATCATAATCATAGTAGATTTTAGCCTGCCTGTCTCAGTAAACAACACATTAAGAGAAAAAAGTCATTGAAGTGAGAGAAAATGAATATATTAGTGTAGAGAACACATGCCCAAAATGACAAAAATACTTTTTCAGGTATTATCCCTTTTATACATTTTATACAAACACATCCCTTTTATATATTTTCATACAAACACACAAAATACTAGTTTCAAATGATTTTATAATCTCAATCGTTCAACAGAGACAATTTTTTCCATAGTATTTTCCAGAGAATATAGAAATATTTTTATGAGATTAGAATAGCTTTGAAGTCAAGTAGAGTCCAGAAATTTGTAGTACAAGTATCTAGAGTGACATATCTAATCGTTAAGTTTTGAGGGAGGCAATGGATATATCAAGGTAGCTTTTGTCTGTTTCCTCTTCCTATTCTGAATGAGCCAGCCATTGGTAGCATACATTATTCTCCCTCTTTCATACTGTTACAGGGGCAGACTCTTCTGAAGATTTGGGGGATAAATTAAAATCAAGTGTTATAAAAGATAGCTGTTTGGAGGTACAAAACATAAAGACTCATTGGGAGTGGATAATACTTGGCTTTACCCTTTAAACTGTTGGCTTTTGGCAGTATTTTGTAATCATGAGGCTCACTTAAATGGTTGTGCTGTTTGGTTTTTACTGTTAGAATCTGGACATGTGGCATGAGGCATTAAATGCCAAATAAGCAGCATTTTCAAATTGGCAAATCAGTGACTTTTATGGCATATTTGGCCATAACCTAGTAGCTATTTTAGAGAGCTACATGCATTAGATTGTAAGTGAGAAACTTAAAAAAGCTGAAGGTCTCACGTAAAATCTAGCCTCAGAAAAGGTAAAGAGGCTATTTGTCTCAGCAACTACATACAGGCCATTGCAGGATAAACATATACCAGTCACCTTGGCCTCAGAAATTGTGTGGTACATAAAAACCATCCTAGCCAAATGAAGGAGGCTTTCCTAGAATGTTGATGTTGGACAACACAGGTGCAGCTATGTCTGTATAATAAGCCTGGCAGAGATAACACCATATCTTTTTCGATTTGTTGAGCAGAACAATATATGCCACACTAACAAGTGCTTGTGTAGCATGCACTAATAGCACTAGTGTGGTTTTAGCTTAAAGTTCTTATTGACTCTAAGAGGCTGAGTTCACATCTTACATTTCATTGAGTAGTTGGATAGGAAACAAAGGCACTTCATCTAGGTCCTGACTACCAGGATCACCACCACTCTGTTACCAAGCTTTGAGCCCTTCAAATAAAATCTTTATGGAGCAACTTCTCTAGAAGCTAAGGATTGACTTGTTGTCTAAAAATGGCAAATATAGGACTAATGATATGATTTCTGATTATCTTGGATACCATATTATCTTTTCATACTGTACGAAAAGCAAAGCACAGAGATAGCAATTTCTAGGTACAATAAAGTTGCTTAGGAAAAACAGATGAACAAATGCAAATAATGCACGTGCATGTGCACGCATGTGTGTGTGTGTGTGTGCATTGTCTATATCACAGGTCATGTTCACTAGAAATCAGACTCTGAGACAGTACCTGTGGGAGAATGAAAGAATCATTACTGAGCAGAGGAAAAAGTTGGATTGCTGTGAAGTCACAAATGCCTCAGCCAACCCCATGGGGAACTTTGGAGCTGGGATTGCCTCACAGAAATGCCCTGAATACTGGCAAGGTTGTTTGCCAAGTCTTTGTGTCTCCTACATTTACTATACAATTTGCTTTGTAGAATAGAATATTAAAATGAGTATATTATATTACATATAATTGATAATATATATAATATGTATATATATATATATAGTGTGTGTGTGTGTGTGTACAACTGTGCATGTGTGTGCTAAAGCATCTTGAACTCTTGAATCAACCAAGAACAATGAAGCAAAACTTTGATAATTAAAGAAAAAGGAAGAACTACAAAGAAGGTCAATAATCTGTATTTCCACTGAAAAACATGCCACCTTTGGTTTAAGAAATCAAGACTAATGGAACATTGGAATATACTCATGCATACATCATGTGTATATAGTCATTCAATTTATGGAAAGGGTGTCACTTTAATGCAAAAAGAAAGACATGATCTCTTTGTTAAATGGTGCTGAGACAAATAGGTATCATTCTGGGGAGAAGGATGAATGAATACTGACTGACCTCACTCTTATTCTACAAAGAAACAATTTCACATGGATAAAAAATCTAAACAAGAAAGGTAAATCTTTAGAGGAAAATGTTGAAAAATATTTCTGTGTTTTCATGAGCTTTTGGTAGACAAAAATTTTTTAAAAGGACAGAAAATTCAACTATAAAAAATTAATTTGGGCGCCTGGGTTGCTCAGTTGGTTAAGTGTCTCTATTAGGCTCAGGTCATGATCCCAGGGCCATGGAATCGAGCCCTGGGTGGGGCTCCCTGCTCGGGGTGCCTGTTGTCCCTCTCTCTCTGCCCTCAACTCATGCTCTCGCTCTCTCTCCCCTCTCAAATAAATAAAATCTTTGAAAAAAAAATTGGACTGTAAGTTTAAGAAATTCTGTCTATTCACAAAAAAAAAAAAAAACAACCATTAAGGCATTGAGAAGGCAAATCAGAATTTCAGAGATCAAAATGGCAATGTACCAATAGTGTACTTGTGCCAGAATACATAAAAAATTTCTACGAATAAATTAGAAAATGGCAGACAACCCATGAAAAAGAGACAGAAGTCTTGAACTTTACACAGGATGGTTTCTGGTGGCCATTTACATGTGAAAAAAATGCTTAACATCTCTATTCATCAAATGAATAAGTTACAGCCATAATATAATGCCACCACACATCAATCAGAATGCCTAAAATTAAAATGACAGGTAATATAGGGATGCCTGAGTGGCTCAGTTGGTTAAGTGTCTGACTCTTGATTTCTTTCTTTCTTTCTTTCTTTCTTTCTTTCTTTCTTTCTTTCTTTCTTTCTTTCTTTCTTTTTTCTGTGTAAAAAAGTTTATTTGTACTAATATTTAGAATACAGGAACTAAAGAAAAACACCTTAACTCCAAAGCAACAGTGAATTAGGGCCTGCCCACAGCCAATGGGAAGGCCACTCCAGGGGATCCTGGCATGGATTATCTCCCCCCACTACTTCATGTCAGTGTCACCAGGCAAAAAACTGAGGAATCAGGGTGTGAAGACTTTACCAGCTGCTAGCGAGCGTGCAAGGGAAGAAAGGGATGTCTATGTGACTCTTGATTTCTGCTTAGGTCATGATCTCTGGGTCATGAGATGGAGCCCCGCATCAGGCCCTGCACTCAGTGTGGAGTCTTCTTGTTCCTCTCCCTTTGTTCCTCCCCGCACTCACTCTTTCTCTCTCTCTAAAATAAATACAATCTTTTAAAAAGTTATTTTTAAAAAAGGTAGTATTAAGTTTTGGCAAAAAAAATACAGCATCTGAAACTCTCATTCACAACTTGTAAAGTAAAATTTGGTATGGCCATTTGGGAAAATTCTTGGCATTATCTGCTGTAGCTAAACATAAAACATACCCTGTAATCAGTTAATTATAATCTTACATATATACTAATGTGAATATGTAATCACCAAAACATATACGAGTGTATTTACTTTTTATAAAAATAACTCTGGGGCCCCTGGGTGGCTGGCTCTCTTGGTTAAGCACCAGACTCTTGGTTTTGGTTAAGGTTATGATCTCAGAGTCATGAAATCAAGCCCCACTTAGGCTTCACGCTGAGATTCTTTCCCCCTTCTTCTCCTTCCCCCTACTCATATTCACTCTTTCCGTCTCTCAGATAAATAAATAAAATCTTTAAAAAAATAGCTCCAACTGGAAAAATAAATATCCATCAACTATACAAATGGATAAATAAATTGTAGTTTGTTTACATTATGAAATTCTCTATGGCAATAAAAATCAATAAGCAATTGCTCTGTTTCAATATAGATGAAAGAGCATACTTTGAGAATGAAACCAAACACAAAAGAACATGCACTGTATGATTCCACTAATATGAATTTCAAAAATAGGCAAATCTAAACTATGAAGTTAAATATCAATATAGTGCTTCTTTAGAGTGAGAGGGGGAGGATATCGTGACCAGGGAGGACATGATAAGGGTTTATGGTGTCAGTGATGTCTCATTTTCCTAATCTGGGTGGGTACTGATTATATGAGATGTTAATGTCATGAAAACTTATTGCTATATGTGTATGTTTTTTATGTATTCCCGATAAACTTGAATAAAATTTTTACTAAAAAATGTGAGAAATATAAGAGGAATAGGGATGAAATAATTCACATTATAAAGTCTTGAAATAATTATGCTTGGTCTCATAAAGATAAGGTTGCAGCTACAGAACGAATCACAGCTCTGCTTAGGACTTAGGCATTATTGGGCTAAGGTGAGAATAATAAGAATTTGGGTATAAATTTAATTTTTTTAAATTTTGAATGACTTTTTATTTTATTTTTATTTTACTTTTTCAGTGTTCCAGGATTCATTGTTTATGCACCACACCCAGTGCTCCACACAATACCCTCCCTAAGACCCACCACCTGGCTCACCCATCCCCCCAGTGCCCTCCCCTCCATAACCCTCAGTTTGTTTCTCAGAATCCACAGTCTCTCTCTTTCATCTGCCCCTCCGATTTTTCCCAATTCACTTTTCCTTTCCTTCTTCTAATGTCCTCCATTTTATTCCTTATGTTTCACAAGAAAGTGAAACCATATGATAATTTAATTACTCTTAATTCAAGAGAGGAGAGATTTTTATTTCATAATTTAATTTTTTGTTTGTGGTGTGTGTGTTTTTAGATTGTAACTTACATCAGAGGGGTTTACATTCTAACTTGAAACTTCCTAGTTGAAATTGTATTATTAGAAGATCTATATTATACATCATATATACATGTGTGTGTGTGAATATATGTATATATATATTTAGAACCAGGGCTATGAGCTATGCGACTGGACATTTTTGAGAAGGATAATAATATAGGGAGTGAATAGCCAGTCTTAGGTACAGTGAGGCTTTGGAATTAATTTAGTTAATGAGCTATTTAAATCTATTTCGAGCTTCTGGAGGCAAATTGACAATTTTCCAACATCACTCTACTAGCTTCCAAAGAAACATTTGTTGATAGTTGGTGTGTGATCTTACGAAGGTGGAACAAGTATCCTAAAGTTTGCTGATCTCCTTTCGCAAACATGGTGACTACAGCCCTGTTGAATATATGCTGAATGGTTAAAAATAGAGATTAATAAAATAAACTTCTAGGACTATCGTGGGACAAACTTCTTTCCAAATATTTATTTATATTTTTAAACAGAAGGTGTTTAACTTTAGTAAAGTTCATATTACCATCAATTACACCAACAGGGCATAATTTCTATAAAATATTTATCTTCTACAAAATAAAATACTATAAAGCTCTCTACATACTGACATGGGAAGATTCCTCAGGATAAACTGGAGATGTACATAAGAAACTGGTAAAATGTTTACAGTTGTGTCAATGAGTTTAAAATTCTTATTTTTGAATCATGTAAGATATGTCCTTCTTGAATAGTAACTATAAACAAAAAGTAATGTTAAATAAGGTATTTATTTTAATGAAAACATTAAATTGAAGTTGGTTTGCTACCAAGGAATTTCCACTATACTGATACTTACAGTTTCAGGATTTTATGTTTTATATGTCCAAAATGACCACGATTTTATTTTACTTTGTAATTTTTAAGCAAATAGATTAGTGCTCAGATTCTTTATTACCTGAAAATGTATAGAAATGTTGGTTTAGATTCATGGTTTGACTACAATTGACTATAATGCTCCATCAGATTTCTTAGTTCTAATCCAAATCTTATTAAGATTAAAAAATCATAAAATTTAGCAATGAGCTGAGTGGCAATCTATTTGAAGAGCAGGTGGGAAAAAGTGATTAGAAATAAGTATCTCTGAATTGGAACAATTATCTAGTTATCAACAAAGCCATTCCTTAGGCATAAAACAATTATAGAGACTAAGTGAGTGGCAAGCATATGAGTATTTTGCTGCTTTGACTGGCTAAGGTAATTTTACTGAGTTATTTTACCTAAATCTTGAAGATAAGCTGTATTTTATTTCAGAATTGAGAAAGATTTAGTATTGTGATTGTATCACTTACTGTAATGCAATACAGCAATTTTATTCTTTGGCATATCCATGTAAGACAAATATTTTCTTGTGTTATGGTTAACATTTGATTATGAACAGATTATTCACATTTCTTATGTTACATGTAATACTGGCCTAACTGAAAGATGGAAAAAGGTAGTTTTATGTTCATGTTTTTCATAACATAGTATGTTGTTTTATTGGGATTTATTTTGGTTGAAAATAATGTCCTCTAATTTTCCAGGTATTTTTGCTAACATCAGTCAGGTGCATTTCCATGAGAACTTAAATTAGCAATGGCTAATGTCCAAGGATATCTCTGTTCATACCAGGACATTAAAAAGAAAAGTATTAGATCCTGCCTAATGTAGAAGAAGTTTGATGAGATCATTTCAGTAATGATGTCCAAACAAGACTTTGGCTTAATAGTCACATTTTATACCTAAACATGAACCTGATATCTTTTTATATTTTGATAAAACATAATGCAGAATTTGTTTGTTAAGTTATGGTTGTAAAAGAAGATTCATTTAATCTATCTTATTACAGTCACAGTTTCAGTGTTGAGAGCAGTCAGTGCCTATTTTTGGTTATCGCATCAGTTCTTTTTTTCTCACTATACAGATCCAAATGGTAATCACGTTGAAATTCTAGAATAAAATGCTGATAGATAGGGGGCCTGGCCATCACCCTGGAAAATCATCTTCCTCTTAGCATTTGCCACTTAATTAAAGTAGCATCTGAAATAATGGAAGGAGGGTGCTGAATATACTCTAGGAAACAAATGCTGCAGAGAAGCCTTGGCGCCTGTGGTTAGACAAGCACTATTATTTATTAATTTATGGATCGCAGTGCCCATGTATTAGAGTACTTTATGACAATAGAATCAATAGTATAGCCTTGAAAACAATAAAAATCTGAGAAGGTATTCTCTCCTTAAACAAAGAATATCAGTAATGCCCTTTTGATTTGATAAGAAGAAAACTCTAGAAGCTCTGAGCTTCTTGACAAATACCACATCCAGAATTTTAATTCTCGAGGAAATTAAATTGCCTTAGATGACCTTCGATCAATTTTAAAAGAGGAAAAATTGTAATGCTTTAAGCCACAGTCCAGTTTGGATTAGCACAGTTTATTCTAAGCTTTAATGGTTATATTTCCTACATCAGTTTTATAAATATGTCTGAAATTTCTATCAGCTTTCTGTAAATGTACCCATCATTTTTGTCCACATTAAATAAATAAAATTCATTTATTTTTTTCAACTCAGAGGAGATTTTATTATCTTTAAATATGAGGTAAGTAGAATTTTGGGGTTGTCTTTTAAAACATGCTGGATATATTCTGAGCCTAGGGAAAAATGAAAAAGAAAAATTCTGTTTCAAAAATTTTAATGAAATCACTGAAAAATAAATATATTTAATATGAGGGTTATTTAACTCTGTACAGTAGCTGTAGCTAAAGACATTCTGTTCTTGTGATATATTGGGGGATATAATGATTGTTGTCTCCCCAAAGGCTATTTATGATGTTGTGATATATCTTTACTCCTATGGCCTCTAAAAATGCAATTCAGAAAATAAATTATTTAATAACTCAAAAGGAAAAAGAAAAAACAGCTATGTTGACTGCCACTGGAAATAAAGGTACTATGTCACAGAATAGATTAAAATGAAATGTTTTTTCAAATTTTATTTCAGTGTTCCCATAGTGAAATTATTAAGATTGGCATGAAAACAATCCCTATACATCAAAAGTTAGAGAGGAGCCTATGTCAAGAAGAAGGTGGGGATATAGGAAAATTAAAAACAAAAGAACCTAGAATTGTATATATTGAAATACTAATACCTGAAAAATATTGATGTTAATTAATTAAGATACTTTTTAGAAAGTTGATTCGAGATGTTTTTTGAGGCATCTTCTTTTTGAAAAAACTCACATAATGAAAAAAAGTCATCTTCTTAACCATTAAAGTCAAAGCTTTTCTTCAAATGAATAGATAAGCTACATGACCATGTCTAATTTTCTGATTTCTGCACCTTGCAAAATATTTTATGGACAAATTGGAGGTAGAAATTGAAAATTTCTAAAAAAAAGTCATGTAAATTGTTTATATTTTTAATTTCATTACCAGCTTCTTTATTTTAGTGTGGTTTTTAAGTTGAGATAGAAAATAAAAACACTTGATTTGTGTTTTAATTTTAAAGTTGGTTATAATTAAAATATTCCTCCACAAATTAATACAATTTCACTTGACAAATATATATTGTTTTTCTCCAGCTTAAGGCCCACTGCTAAAACTGGGGGAAAAGGAAATACCAGCCAGATTTGTCATTGAACTTTACCCTGAAGCTCATTAGAATGGTAAAATAATAGTTATAAAATGATGTAATAAGCAAAACTTTAGTCTGTCTGCTTACATTGGCATAATCCATAGTGATAATTGGACAATCTTTACTTCTGGATAATGATACTTATCTGTAAAGGAAGAAGTTCTCATAGCAAGAAGATGAATCATGTATCAACAAGTCCTCTGAATGGATTGGAAAGCAGACCTCTAAGGCACGCCCATTTGAAATAGAAACTATCAATTATACATGAGACTGAAGAAGTAAAAAAGAATATTTTCTTGAATTAAAAGTTAAAGAAAAATTTTCATTTAAGGTCAAATTCAGGAAGGTAGAAAGGCCATATTTATTCACTTAAATAACTGAAATATTCTTGGAAATGTTGTGCAGGAGCAAGATCAGGGAATGTCCTAGGAATCAATAAGCTAGACTTTTGTATGAACGATGCATTTGTTACCTGTGTAACCCTGAGCAAGACTCTTAGATGTCTGATGATCAGTTGCCTTAACTGTAAACTCATAGTTTTGCAATAAATGACCACTCAAAATCCATTTTTACTCTCAAAAAATCTGTTATTATGACCACTATAACCCACCCCCCTCTTCAGAAAAATTAATTTAAAAGACTTTCACTATCCACATACATTCAGTGAAAGAATTTAAGGAAAAGAAGGCAATTTACAAGTAACTCAGATATAAATTATTCTAATACAGGTTATTTGCAGTAGTTAACAGAAATAAAATACATACATAGTAATAGGACATTGAATTAATAAATTCTGATATATCCATATCATAGGAATAATGTACAGGTATTTAAATTGTAGTTTTTTCAACAATATTTAGATATAAGGTAAATTTCCTATGATATAATATTTGATCAAGTATATATTTAACTTACAATATTTGTTAATAGTGTGTGATCTTAATTAAATAGTTATCTATGTACACATATACTTAAAATGGTAGCTAAATAGATGCACACATGGATGTGTATTTGTATCAGAACAAATATACATAGCTAAACATATGCATACCTTCCCACCAATAAATCTAAGATTGAAACATAAAAAAATGTGTTTATCACTAAATAAATTATAGGCACATATTCTTCTTTGCAGTTTTCTGTATTTTTCATTTTTCTACAATAAGTATATACTTATATTATTTTTATTTTTATCTTTTTAAATATTTATTTGTTATTTTGAGAGTGAGAGTGTATGTGAGTGGAGAGAGGGGCAGAGGGAGAGAGAGAGAATCCAAAGCAGACTCTGCACTGAGTGCGAAGGCAGACCCAGGGCTGGATCCCATGACCCTGAGATCATGACCTGAACTGAAATCAAGAGTTGGACGCTTAACCAACTGAGCCACCCAGGTGCCCCATACTTCTATTATTTTTAGATAGAAATCATGATTATTTAATATCTTAGTCAATATTTAATGTTTTGAACATTTGCTCTATGGAGATATTATGCTAGGGGTTTTATATCACTTGTTCACAGCTAACTGTGTGAAATATAAATTACTTTTTATCACACTTTACAGCAGAGTAAAGTGAGGCTTAAGGAGATTGTTCAAATTCACATGGAATAATATCCATCCTTTTAGAATGTTGGGTGAAGTTTTGGGACACCTGTGTGGTTCAGTGGATTAAGTGTCTGCCTTTGGATCAGGTCATGTGGTATCGTGTCCCACATCAGGCTCCTTGCTTGGCAGGGAGCCTGCTTCTCCCTCCACCTGCTGCTCCCCCTGCTTGTGCATGCCCTCTCTCTCTCTCTCTCTCTCTCTCTCTCTCTCTCTGACAAATAAATAAAATCTTAAAAAAAAACAAAAATAAAATAGAATGTTGAATGAAGTTTCAATGAAAACTATATCATATGTAACAAAAATTGGTGTAAAATTATATGTAAAAAATTAAAGCTTCAAATTTTTGTGTTGACAAGAACAAACTTTTTATAAATCAGCAACAAGATAGTCTAAAAAATAATTGGTTATCAATATAGCATAGAGAACATTAGAGGGAAATGATCATTTGTAAAAGAAAGAATAGCAGCAGAGGTCCAGTTTTTCTCTTACTGTATATGATGGATGAGTTAATTCCTCAGACTAATGAACCAAGTCTTTCTTTTGGCCAGAACTAATGAACTAGGATGTTTTGCAGACTCAATATTGTAAGGTAACCACTCCTCTGAAATAGACATGGTCTTGATGACAGCAATCATATGTTAAATAATGATCATGGTGAAACTTTACCTGAAGTCACTCATTTTCTTTTTCTCTTAAAGGTGTTTAAAAGATCATGGAGGAAGAAATGAACTATAACTAGGAGACAGTAGGGGGTTACCTAGTTTTGCAGATATAAGAGATTTATTTATTATTGGGGAGGATCATAAAACCAAGAATGCAGTTTGACAATGTTATTTATATAATTTGACTATATATTCATTGTCTTTTGTCCAGTCTTTACTTATACCATCTCAAGTACATAGAATAATCCATGATGGTACCATCATACGGGGTGCTATTTTATATAAAGAAGAAAGTAGAATGATGGAGTAATACTGAATGACAAAGGAGTCCCTGACAAATACGGAATAGGAAGGCACATCAAGACATCTGATGAATGAGACATTACATTGATACTTAAACATGATTCACAAACTTTTCTTAGCACTCTCAGGGAATATTTCAACATCAAAGACACCTGAACAATGAATAGCCCTTTTGTTAGCATTGTGTTCCATTATCCATGCATAATCCATCAACTATAGAACTTACAAAAATGGGAATAGCCAAAAGAGGATGAACAATGTGATCATACTATAAAGCACTTCTTGGCTATTGCTTATATATACTGTCCAAGGTTTCCAGAAAAATGGTGCCTACTTTAAATTGTGCCTGAGACTCATGTCAAATTACAAAAAACCTCCTATGTATTTGAATGTGGAATGACATGGCAGCTAGTCAAAAAAAGAAAAAATCAAATAGAATTTAGTATATACAGTACAGCTAATGAAGTATATAGGACAAACTTTTTCAGTTTTGCTTTTCAACATCTGCAAATATCACTACTCTCAGCTAAAATGATGACAAATTAATGAATATACAGAACTTGCTATATGCCAGGCATTCTTAATTTTCATAAACAATAATTCATGTAATCTTCATAAAAATCCTTGAATAGCAGAATTATTATTCCCATTTTGCAGATGAGAAAATAAGAAACAAACAGAAGTTTAGAAATTTCCCAAGGTATGCAGTTGGAAGTGACTACTCTGGGTTTCACACCATTCAGTCCAGCTTCAAAGTCATTGATTTTAACCACATCCTTGTCTGTGTCTCCATGTGCTTAATAACATCTTAGTTGATTGAAATTTGGGCAGAATCACCTGGGTTTGAACTCTAATTCTACCATTTACAAGCAAATACTGGCTTGGTCACTTTAGCTTTTATTAGTCCTAGTTTCTGTATGTATGAATTGGAGGTCAAAGCAGTCAGTGATCTAATTCACTTGCTACGGGGGGAAATGGAATAATACAGAAATGCTGTTTTCTTTCTCTTCCCTTTTTTACAGAAGAAAGGGAAATGGAGTTACAGGTCTTGTAAAAATACATCTTGTCATCCAGATCTTTTTCTATTCCATGTCTACACCTGCTATTGCTCTTTTTCATTTGGATTATCGGGTATTTTTTCTTAATTGGATACCTGTCAATATTATGAACTTGTGAATTTTTTACAGTTGACAGAATAGCATCATTCTAGTTACTGTGATATGGAGTCACTATAATAAATAATCATTTTTGCAGAAAACTATTACTCTGGGATCATGACATAAGAATGATGTGACCAGGTGGGGTTTGAGGTGACTTATACAGATGTTCACATTCTGGCACCTGATTCCTATCTGCCGGGTACTGATATTTTAGGGTTTTTTGGATATCCTCCTAGGAAAATTGAGGAGGTGCAGTCTACATGTTTTCAATGTGCAATTTCCCCTGCATGTATGCCCAAGAAAATTACTAACATAATCAAGGAACTAATTTTCCCACCCCTCCCAGATCTGTCAGGATGCCTTCCACTGAGTCATTCTTGAGGACAGATAAGGGAAGAGCATCTTTGACTTTCTACATCCTTGCCAATTGCCCTTCACTTTTTAGTTTCATCTCAAGACTTCCCCATTTTCTTAATAATCAATGAATTCTCTCTCATAACTCAGGGAAGTGCAGGGATTGCTGTCTTAGTTTCATCTTTTATCTATCTTATATTGGCTTTCTGAACCAATTCTCACTTAATTGATTATACATTTTCTACTGTTGATTTAACATTGTGGCTTTTCTTTTAATAAATTAGTTCCTTCACAATGTTTTTTTTTAAATATGTTGCACTAATTTATTTCAATTGTAACCTGGAATTTTAATAATTTATCTCATGCTTACATGAAAGATAGTCTTCTTTATGTGTTCTCCCTCCAACTTGTTATGTTACCTATCACTATTCATCTATTTTATTGATGCGTTTTCTTCATTATTTCTTAAAAGGAATGCATTCTTGTTCTGTAACTGATGACATATTTAGGAAATTTATGCTGTTGTTTGCTTTATTGACTTGTGTATTTCTTCTTTCTTGCTCAATTGGGTAGTTTTAAAAAATTATATTCTGGCATTCCCCAATTCTATAGTGCCATATCCTGTTTCAAGAAACACTAAGTCAGCTGATTTATATATTTCATAAGGCCTGTCCTTTTCCTGATTATGCTCTCCTTTTCAGGTAAACCATATTAGTACACAGATTGCTTGAATACTCTGTATACTTGCAGTTCCTCTTTGTCACTCTCAGTTATAACAATGTCATGTATATTTCTTTTCCCAATATATGTACATATTTCAAATAATCTCATAATTTATATTTGATTACCTCTGTGGCTCTTAAAATTAGTACCTTGAATGGTAAAATCCTCCCTCATTTTTAGGTATGCTTATCTTACCTTTATTTTCTACTGTGAGTTTTCTGGAATTTTTTACTACCTTCCATGTGAAATAGTCACATATACAATTTCAAAAGGTAAAAATAAAAAATAGCATGATGTCAATATAATGCTTTTGGCGATTGGCACCTGACATCTGAATCTAGCTGGCTAGATGTGTGCACTCATTCTGGTCATTCATTAGCTATGGACTTTATATGTCCTTTTTTGGGGGCTTTTATATGTTTTTGAGGTTCTACATGAAGTTATTAAATAGGCAGTGTTGATTCAAACATCGGAATTATTTCGAGAATCTGTCCAGCTTTCTATTATTCACCTGTGTAGTCATTGTCTTCTACTTATGTTATGAAGAAAAGGTCCTTGCCTATAATCACTAGAGAACATTTTATTCATTATGTCCCTTCTTAGTGCACATGTTGTCAAGTGTATCTCAGGAGAAGGATAAATATATGTGGTTTGCCATACTACCGATTTAACCACAATTCTGTAATTAATAATGTTTTGCATTGATATTAATATATGAATGCTCTATCTTTTAGAAAATACAGCATTGGGAACAATAATCATTCAAAATTTATATATTTTGTTTTACTGTTACATTATATGACTTTCTTTGGAGACTTCATAATTTATTCATTAAAGGAAGTAGCACAGCTGTAAAAATAGTCCCTCTGAGAGCACTGTGAAGTTTCCATTGAAATGGAGGAAATAAGTGTGTTTAATTGATCGATGAATTTATGACCATTTATTTTCTTTAAAAAGAAAAAAAAATGATATCTCGGGGGACAAAACCAAAAACAACAACCAGCACAAAAACCTTTTGTAGAGTTTTTGACTCTACTTACCTTACTGTAATGTAGATATTTTTTTCTTAGACACTAAGATTGTATTAGTTACTGTGGCCTCTTAGATATGCTTTGTTCTTATGATGAGTTAGCTGCTTTGTATAAAATCCTTATTTTATTCTGTAACAAACAAAACCCAGTCATACTTTGATTTTCTGAAAAATGTATGCTTTTCATTAACAAGCTTTAATTCTCTTTGCACCAGCACCTTTAAGAGACAGCTGGGTAGTTTTCAGTTAGTTTTTCCTTTCCACCCTTAAATTAAGAAGCAGTGTCTTCTTTAGAAGTCTATAATAAATTTCATTCTTAACGTATCTCTTCTCACCTATTCTGGAATTTGGAAGATATAATCACAAAAACAAACTCAGCATTAAATTGATCATGACAGTAAACATTTTGATCACTTGATTTATGTCCAGTCTCTAAGTGCAGATGTTAACTTATGTGATCAGAATAAAAAAGTATCTGTTCTTCTGGAATGGTTGTTTTTAAAAATGTACTCTTCAGTTATCTCGATCCTATTGACTTTCTTTTTCCTTAGTGATGAGAATAGAAAAGAATCCACTTATAATGCTACATTTTTAATATGCACTTATTAGTAGAAGGATATTCTCAATCATTTTATAATTCCTATTTATTTTAGTGTCTCTGTGTTGATGTAAGAATGGTATAGGAAATTCAGGAATAAGAAATTTCATGGAAATATTAACCAGATTAGAAGAATATAAAACCTATAGAATTATAACTTGGAATATAAAGTGAGAAAGAAGGTGAAATAATAGAGTGGTAAGCAGAGTACAGGCAAAGAAATACAGTTGGAATTAATAAGTAATTTATAGGAAAAGTAGTAATTTCTGGATACAGCTTTACATAATCATCAGGATGAATTAACTATTTGAAATACATAAAAACATCCAAATAATTTTTTGAAGTTTATCATATTAGAGAATGGACAAACTATAGCCCATCATGTATTTCTGTACAGCCTGTAGGTTAAAAATGTTATTTGCATTGTAGATAGCTTAAAAGAAGATACAGTAATACTTTTGTCACATGTGAAAATTATATGAAATTTAACTCAATTGACCATGTATGTTTGGGTTTATTTCTGGATTCTCAATTATATTCCATTGTTCTGTATGTGTATGTTTCTACTACTAACACCTGTTTTGAGGGCTACAGTTTAATAGTAAGTTTTGAAATCGGACATTAGAGTCCTCCAACATATTTTTTTTCAATATTATTTTGGCTGTCTGAGGCCCCTTGTGCTTCTGTATGAATGCAAGGATCAGCTTTTTCATTTCTGGTATAGTTTGTTGGTGTGTGAATGCTCAAAAGGGACCCCATAAGAACAAAATTGTGTGTTTTGATCTAAGTATTCTGTTGCCACCTCTTCAACCCCCTCAACCCTCTCAAACACCTGGATATAAATAGGAGCACTCATAAATTACTTCTTCTGAACCCAATTTTGTACCTCTGGTTGTTTAATATGCAATATGCAGCAATTCTATTGAGCTTGTCTCCAGAAAGGCATATTCTTCTGCTATAAATTTTTACCTACAGAATCCGATGGAATATGAAGTTCTTTTCTGAACAACAATGTTCAGAAGATTATCCCTCTCTCCTGTATAAGGTGTTAGTATAAAAGAGCTTCAGAGTATCTGTCTCTCTCTGCTCATTGCCATGTATGGTACTTAGTATTATACCCTCTGAATGAGATGGGAGCTCATAATGTGTAGGGGAGAGGAATAGGAATGTTTTTTCTCATGTAAACAGTAATTCCCATAGCTGAGACAGAGTCTTTAGAATCTTGTATCTTGTGTTTAAATACTGACAGTGCATATGATGACATAAAGTGTTCTTCTTTTGAGATAATTTATACATTTTTATTTCAGAGGGAGAATGTGATAGACTGTTTAAGAAAGGGCTTCTGCCTTGGTGATGCAATTGATGAAAAATCTCCACACGTGGGCTGTGGTTTCCATTTGCTTATCCTTTGCAGTGCAGGTGACAGTCTTTTCTTTTTATAAAAAAATTAAAATCAAGATTATTTTCATAGGAAGGATGAGGATGGTATACCATGCATGCTTAGATTTTGTTATTTTTTTCCTGAGTATGGAAAGCAACATATGAAACATGACTATTCCTATTTAACTAGTTAGAACACATTATAGGAATGTTACAATAGTGGAACAAAACATGGATTAATTTAATTTATATGGATTATGTGTAAGGAAACTACCATCTATGGTTATGCAGAATAATCAATTTCTTAGCTATATTTTATGTTGAATTTCTTTTTAAGGATTTTATTTATTTGACAGAGAGAGAGGAGAGAGAGAGAGCACAAGCAGGCAGAGAAGCAGGCAGAGGCAGAGAGAGAAGCAGGCTCCTCGCTGAGCAAGGAGCCCAATGTGGGACTCCATCCCAGGACACTTGGATCATGACCTGAGCCAAAGGCAGATGCTTAACCAACTGAAACACCCAGGTGTCCCTATTTTATGTTGAATTATGACATTTTAGTCTGTTGAAAATTAAACTTACAAATTCTTAAAAAAGATATCAATAGACTTTGGAAATCTCTTTACCCTGAGGAAAGTATGAAAAAATGGTAAGATTATTTCTTTGATTTCATTCCAAATAATTAACACTTTAAGACCAGCTGAAATGAGGATAGGTAAGAAGAAAGACAGAGGTTGGCTTACATATTACTAAGAAAAATATCTGATTTAAACAGTATAATTCAGGGCGCCTGGGTGGCTCAGTGGGTTAAAGCCTCTGCCTTCGACTCAGGTCATGATCTCAGGGTCCTGGGATCGAGGCCCGCATCGGGCTCCCTGCTCAGCAGGGAGCCTGCTTCCTCCTCTCTCCTCTCTGCCTGCCTCTCTGCCTACTTGTAATCTCTCTCTCTCTGTGTCAAATGAATAAATAAAATCTTAAAAAAAATAAAAAAATAAGTATAATTCAGAGAAATCACAAACTGATGGTTTAGAGGATTATTCTTGTTTTTCTTATTGACAAAGAGAAGAGATATAATCAAAGATAAAGTCATCATATTCAAACAATTAGATAAGATTATTCTATCACTCAAAATACCTATTTTTATCTGTAGCTCAAATTATAAGTAATTTTCTTCTTAAATTATATTGAAAAAAGATTTTATTCAGCTATTACAAGTTTGCCTTATCCCATTATAATTTTGAATATTTCAATTCATTCTTATAGTGATTCTTATAATTGAAATGTGCAGTACTAGCTTTTGGTCTGAAAATGATGTCAAGCATTATGTCCTCCTATTCCCTGAGTGATCATAATTAAAAAATAGGAAAAAAAAGTATCTATGAAATTCTTATCCCTTTAAAGCCCCCCACATTGATGTTGTCTCTTGCATGTGTTCCTTTTAAATAGGAGACTTTATTATATTTTGCAATGAAGGTAAGAGTTGGCAAGCAAATTATGACTGAGGACTAATCCTAAATTTTATTCCATCTTTTTGATAGAAATACAGTTGTTTGGAGAACATATAATGATTTAGTTTCTCACACACACACCCTGAGCTGAGAAAGGTGAGAGGAACTTGAAAAAGAGGAACTTGGAAAAAAATATGTGTGTGTGTGTGTGTATAAAATTATCAGTGACTACTGCTTACCAGGGAGTAGGTAAACCTGCACAAAAAAACCCCCTAATATTGTCTGTAATTAACAGCCAGATGTGCATTCATGCATTTGTAACATTATATCTTTCTGATAATCCCAAGAATTTGTTTAGTTGACTCTGACTAACTATATAATCGTCAATATAGTGACAACTCCAGATGAAAAAAAAAAAAAAGGAAGGGAATGGACACTTGGTCCTAGTTTTAATAATCATAAGCTTGCCTGTCATGGGACCTGCAGAGATAAAAATTTAGGATGTGACATCATACCCAATAAGCATATATTTCTGAGTTTGTAAATTTTACTAACAAAAACTCTTACCAATATTAGTCTTCTTCAGTTGGTCTACTGTTTGACTTTTTAAAAATTGAAGTAGTACATAAGGTAAATTTGGATTTATAATTTTCTAGAATTCTGAAATGCAGTTTACCAAGTAGTTAGGAACTGGTCTATTAAGAGCTATTATTCTTTTGGGGTATGAAAGAGGTATTTTCAAGGTATTCTCAGAATAATTGAGGAACCATGTTATATACCCATCCTTTGACTATCATTCAGTCATATCTCTTTCTCTATATATGAATACTTAATGTATCAAAGTTCAGTTTAAGAAAAATTTTATCACCTAGAAAAAAATCTCTCATGTCAGAGAAATATAGGTTTTTTTTTTTAAAAAAAGCTGTGCCTTATCATTTTTTTCATTGACCAAAGGGAGTCTTCCTCTGTAGCATTTAAATGGCATCTGTCTCATTTCTGCATGCTTGTGCATTCCTGAGGGTATATCTATTTCTTGCAGTCATTCTGTGAACTTCAGGTTGCTCTGCCAAATTAGGTTTCATGAAAACTATGATGCTTGGTAGGACTTGCATATAATCTATAGACTAATTTAGGATTAATTTATATCTCCCTATTGTTTATAATTCTCTATCCTTGAATATGTTTCCATTTTCAGTGTCTTCTTTTACATTTTTGATGAAAGTTTTATAATTTTCTCAATAAATATTTTGTGTGTGTATATATATAATACAATATAATATATATATTTTTCTAGGTACCTTTTAATTTGTATTTCTATTTTAAATGGAATTTTAAAAATTACCATTGCTACTTTATGTTTCTGATATATGTAATACTATTGAATTCTATGTAGAAATCATATTATTTAATTGCTTGAATTTTTTTGGATTTTGGTTTATTTAGTTATTTGATCACTGAATAATGAAAATGAGATTTTTTTTCAACTTTTAAATATCTCTTTTGTTTATCAATTTTTTTTATTTATTATTATTATTATTCTCCCCAGGTATTTATCCAATATTATTTACTACCCATGATTCTTGTAAATACTGAATCGAAGTATCAGTAAATGTGAATTTCAGTCTTATTCATTTCTTTAAAGGAACTCTGTTTGTCTTATTATTACATATGATGCTTTGATAGATTTTGGAGACCTACCACTATCTTTTTAAGAAAGTTCTCTTGTAGTGTTAGTGTATTAATTCATATCGTCCTAACATAATATTTGGTTTTAACAAATTTTTACATCCTTTGAAAGTTTATTATTACTTTAATTGGTTAACATAATTACTCAAATTCAGATTTTTTATTTTAAATCATTTATGCAATCACAGGATTACATCCCATCCACCTTTTTTTTCACTATCTTGCTTTCATTGATAACATGGCCAGGTAACATGACTTTATATTTTACTTGAAATTATTTCTTATACATCCAAGAGCACTTTCTTATGTTAAATATTTAAACTTTTTCATGTTCACATCCAATCATATCAGTCAACAGAAACCATGAGTGAAAAATCCTTTCTTGATTCTTATCTTTGTGGGGGTTCTGCCATTCTTTTCCAGTAAATTTTTTCAATAAAGATCCAGATAATGAATATTTTGAACTTGGAGTGTCATATGATCCCTGATTCAACTATCCAAGTCAATTTTTGCAGTATAGAAGTAGTACATTATGCTAACTGAATACAGCTATGTTCCAAATAAACCTTATTATGAACACTGAAATAACTATTGACAAACCTGAAGGGAGAAATAGACCGTTCTGCAATAATAGTAGTAGATTTCATTATTGCACTTTCAATAATGAAGAGAAAATCTTGACAGAATCAAAAGGAAATAGAGGATTTGATCAACAGCATAAAAAAACTATCTAACAGACATACTGAACACTCCACACAGCAACAGAAAATATACATTCATCTCAGATGCACATGCAACATTTTCCAGGATAGACCATATGTTAGGCCATAAAATAATTCTCAGTGCATTTTAAAAGATTGAAATAATACAAAATATTTTTTATGATTACAATAGAATAAAAGTAAAAATCAACAGCAGAGGGAAAACTGGAAAATATGTGAAAATTAACAATAGACTAATAACATAGTCTTAAAAACAATAGGTAAAGGAAAAAATCACTAGAGAAATTATAGAATACTTTGAGATGAATAAAAATAAAAACATAAGATGCAATAAAAGCAGTGCTTATAGAGAAGTGTATATCTATAAATACCTACATAAAGAAAGTGCAGTACCTCAAATCAATAACCTAATTTTTTGTATCTTAAATAGTAAGATAATAGCAAACTAACCCCAAAACAAGCTTAAGAAAGGAGATAATAAAGAATAGAGCAGAGAGAAACAAAACAGGGAATAGAAAAACTATAGAAAGAATTAAGGAAACCAAATGTTGGTTTTTTGAAAAGGTAAACAAAATTGATTAAATCCTTAGACTGAAAAAAAAAGAGAGAATACACAATAACTAAAATAAAAAATTAATTCATGGGCTTTATGACCGGCCTTACAAAAACTAAAAGGATTATAAGATAACGCTATGACAAATTGTATGTCAAAAAAACTAGATTATCTAGATGAAATAGAAGAATTCTTCAAACCATACATATTACCAAATCTGACTCCAATAGAAAATCTAAACACATGTATGACAAGTAAAGAGATGAAGTAATTAAAACTCTCCCAACAAAGAAAAATCTGGGACCAAATGACTTCACCAAACCATGAATTTTACCAAACTATAAGGAAGAATTAAGGCCAATTCTACTTAAATCTTCCAAAAAAAAAATTAGAAGAGAAAACAGTCCTACACATTCTGATGCCATAAGAAATGTAAACAGCAATCAATATTCCTGATTAATGTAGACACATAGCCCTTAATGAAATAATAGCAAATCAGATTCAACAGTAGCTTCAAAGAATGATACATCTTGAATGAGTATGATTTATTCCAGAAATATAAAGTTGATTCAGCATAAGAAACCCAACCAGTGTAACACATCATGTTAATAGAACAAAAGGAAAAAAAATCACACAATCATCTCAACAGATGTTGGAAAATGATTTGACAAAGTCCAACACTTTCATTATAAAAAATACTCTGTGAACTAGGAGTAGAGGGAACTTCCTTATTGTGATAAAGGGCATTATCAGAAACTATGGCTAACATCACACTCGGTTGTTCCTTTTTTAAGTTGTTTTGATTATTATGTGTTCATATTTTATTAGATTTTAAGTTTTTATTAAAATTTAGTGAGTTAATAGACTGTAATATTAGTTTTAGATAGACATTATAGTAATTCAGCCCTTCTATGTAACAGTTCTCCTCACAGTAAGTGCACTTCTTAATCTCTATTCTCTATTTAACCCATCCTCCCCACTCACCTCCCCTCTGATAACCATCAGTTAAAGAGCAAAGGGAAAAAAACAGGCAAACCAAGAAACAGTATGACACTCAATTTAAAAGCCTGAAAACCTTTCCCCTAAGATCAGGAGCAAGAAAAGGGTGACCACTTTCACCACTGCTATTCCATATTGTACTAAAGTCTTAGCAAGAGCTAATAGTCAAGTAAAAGAAATAGAGGAGGGGGGGTGCACATTAAAAAGAGAGAAGTAAAGCTATTTTTATTCTCATGTGACATGATTCTATATAAGAAAATCCTATTGAGTCTCTCCAATACACACCCAAACAACACACAAACTACTTGAGCTGACAATCATATTCAGCAAAGTTGCACAGTCACTTACTTTTTCTATACACCATCAATGAAAATATGAAAAGGAAATAAAGATTAAAAATTCCATCCAAAGAATATAATGCTTAGGAATAAATTTAACTGAGGAGGTAAGATGTTTGTTTGTTGAAAGCTACAAATCATTGTTGTAAGCAGTTAAAGACCTAAATAAATGAAAAGCTATCCCTTATTTATTGAATAGAAGTCTTAATATTATTAAGATGGCAGTATACCCCAAACTATCTACAAATTCATTGCAATCATTATCACAATTCCACAGAAAAGAAAAAGTTGATTCTTACCTCCCTATGAAACTGTGAAGGACCTTGGGTAACCAAAATAATATTGTCACGAAAAGCAGGTAACTAATACTCTCTGATTTCAAAGCTTATTGCAAAGCTACTGTAATCAAAGTATGCGGTATTGGTATAATCATACGTAAGACTAGTAGAATAAGTCTGGAAATCCAGAAATAAATTTCAGCGTTATGGTCAGTGGATTTGATAAGAAAGCCAAAACCATTCATTGGGCAAGGGATCATTTCTTTTAAAAAATAGTGCTTTTAGGACAACTGAATCATCACATGCAAAAGAAAAAAACTGGAACTCTGTCTTACTCCATTAAAAAAATCAATAGCATAAATATAAGAATTAAAATCATAAAACTATTAGAAGAAAGCATAGGGGTAAGGCTTTATGACCTAGGATTTGGCAATGGATTCTTAAATTTGACACCAAAACTACAAGGAACCAAGGAAAAAATATATACATTGGATTTCATAGAAACTAAAAATTTTATACACCAAATAACACTACAAAGCAAATGAAAAAATAACTGACAGAATGGGAAAAACTATTTTCACATTGAATATCTGGTAAAAGTTTAATATCCAAAATATGTAAAGAGCTTTTACAACTCATCAACAAAACAACAATCTATTAAGAAAAAATGTGCAAAGGGGTCTTATGGGTGGCTCAAACAATTGAGTGTCTGACTCTTGGTTTCAGCTCAGGTGATGATCTCAGGGTGGTGAGATTGAGCCCCACGTCAGGCTTTGCACTCAGTGCAGAGTCTGTCTGACATTCTCTCCCTCTGTCCCTGCCCTGCTCACATGCTTTCTCTACCAAATAAATAAAAAAAATCTTAAAAATTATATGCAAAGGGCTTGGGCAGGTATTTCTCCAAAGAAGACATACATGGTGAATAACCACATGAAAAATATTTTAAGATCATTGGTCATTATGTAAATGTAAATCAAATGTAAATCAAATGTATGTCACAAATGTAAATCAAAACTATAATGAGATAATCGCTTTATATCTCTGGGTTGGCTTTAATCAAAAAGCATGAAGTTAGAAGCATTGGCAAGAATGTGGACAAATAGCAATCCCAGTACACTGCTGGTAGGAATGTAACATTGAGCAGCCACTGCGGAAAACATTCTGGTAGTTTCTCAAGAAGTTAAATATAGAAATAAAATATGGCACAACAACTCCATTCCTAGATTTATACCCAAAAGAAATGAAAACATATGTCTACACTGCTGAAATCTGTATAGAAACACCATTGTTCACAATAGCCAAAATTGGAAACCATTTTCACCAAATGATAACTAGATAAATAAATTGTGTTATACATTTATGATATTCAGACAACAAAATATTATTCAGCCATAACAAGGAATAAAATATTGATACATGATACCATAAGGATGAAACATGAAAACATATTTTTAACTGACAGAATCCAGACACAAAAGGTCAAAAATTTTATTATTCTTTTATATGACATATATGGAATAGGCAAATCCATAAATACTGAAAGCAGTTTTGAGATTACCAAGGAATGGATGGAAGGAGAAATGACTGATTACTTAATGAGTACAGGATGTTTTTCTGGGGTGATGAAGTTCTGAAGCTTGGGAGAGATGGTGGCTGCACAACATTATGAATATATTAAATGCCAATGGTTTGTACCCTTTGAAATTAATTGTATAATTTTTATAATAAGTAAATCTTAGATACAAATAGAGGCAAAAAATTTTATTTCAAAGTATATTATAATATCCCATAATTTATATGGGAATTATTATATTTATGCAAGGAATAGTATTAATTCATGATTAAATTAACGAATTAAATTTATAATTAAAATACAGTGTATATATTATGCTATATATGCCATTGGACATTTTCATTAATTTTTTTTGAATCTTGTGTCTCCACTGTGATCTTGTGACTTTTCAATACTTTTCAAAAAATTAAGTGTAACTTACAGACTAATAACCAACAAAAAAATTGAAAAATTCCCAATAAACAAAAGTTCAGGATCAAGAGCTTCACAGGTGAATTCTACCAAACATTTAAAGAAGAGTTAATGGGGTGCCTTGGTGGCTCAGTCAGTTAGGCATCCAACTCTTAGTTTTGGCTCAGGTCATGACCTTGGGGCCCTGGGATTGAGCCCACACTTAGTGTGGAGTCTACTAGGGATTCTCTTCTTCTCCCTCTGCTCCTCCCCTGTTTGCATGCACACACACACATGCACATGCTCTCTCTTTCTCTCTCTAAAATAAATCTTTAAACAATATAAAGGAGAGCTAATACTTATTCTTCTCAAACTATTCCAAAAAAATAGAAAAGGAAGGAAAACTTCCAGATTCATTTCATGAGGCCAGCATTACCCTGATACCAAGACCAGATAAGTACATCACTGAAAAAGATAACTGTAGGCCAATACCCTAATGAATAGAGGGCAAAAATTCTCAACAATATACTAGCAAACTGAATTCAACAATACTTAAAAAAAATCACTCACCAAAATCAAATGGGATTTAGTCCTGGGTTGCAAGGGTGGTTCAATATTCACAAATCAATGAATGTGATACATCACATCAATAAGATAAAAGATTAAACCATATGATCATTTCAATAGATGTAGAAAAAGCATTTGACGAAGTACAACATCCATTCTTGATAAAAACCCTCAACAAAGTAGGTTTAGAGGGAACATACGTTAACACAATAAAGTCCATCTATGAAAAACCAACAGGTAACATCATCCTCAATGGGGAAAAGCTCTCAGTTTTTCCCCTAAGGTTAGGAACAAGACAAGGATGTCTACTCTCACCACTTTTATTCAACATAGTACTGGAAGTTCTAGCCACAACAATCAGACAATAAAAAGAAATAAAAGACATCCAAATTGGTAACGAAGAGGTAAAACTTTAACTATTTGCAGATGACATGATACTATTTATAGAAAATCTAGAAAGACTCCACAAAAAAAGCTGCTAGAATGGAAAAACAAATTCATTAAAGTCATAAGATACAAAATCACTATAAGAAATCTGTTGCATTTCTATACATCACTGATCACGAAGTAGCAGGAGAAATTAAGGAATCAATCCCATTTACAATTGCACCCAAAATAATAGACTTAGGAATAAGCCTAACCAAAGAGGTAAAAGACCTGTACTTTGAAAACTATAAAATTCTGATGAAAGAAATTGAGGACAACACAAAGAAATGGAAAGATATTCCATGCTCATGAACTGGAAGAACAAATATTATTAAAATGTCTATACTACCGAAAGCAATCTACACATTCAGTGCAATCCCTATCAAAATGCCAACAGCATTTTCCACAAAACTAGAACAAACAATCCTAAAGTCTGTATGGAACCACAAAAGACCCTGAATAGCCAAAGTAATCTTGAAAAAGAAAAACAAAGCTAGAGGCATCACAATTCTTCACTTCAAGTTATATTACAAAGCCCTAGTAATGCAATATAGTACTGGTACAAAAATAGACACACAGATCAGTAGAACAGAAAAGAAAATCCAGAAATGAACCCACAATTATATGGTCAATTAATCTTCGACAAAGCAGGAAAGAATATCCAATGGGAAAAAGTCAGTAGTCTGTTCAACAAATGGTGTTGGGAAAACTGGACAGCAACATGTAAAAGAATGATACTGGACCACTTTCTTACACCATAGACAAAAATAAATGCAAAATGGATTAGAGACCTAAGTGTGAGACAGGAAACCACAAAAATTCTAGAAGAGAACAGAGACAATAATTCATATAACATGAGCCAGAGTAACTTCTTTCTAGATATATTTCCTGAGGCAAGGGAAACAAAAGCAAAAATAAACTATTGAGACTACATCAAAATAAAACAAAGGAAATAATCAACAAAACTAAAAGGCCACCTACAGAATGGGAGAAGATATTTGCAAATGACATATTCGATAAAGGGTTAGTATCCAAAATAGATAAAGAACTGATACTACTCAACACCCAAAACCCAAATAATCCAGTGAAAAAAAATGGGCTGAAGACATGAACAAACATTTCTCCAAAGAAGAAATGCAGATGGCCAATAGACACGTGAAAAGATGCTCATCATCACTGATCATCAGGGAAATACAAATCAAAACTACTATGAGAGGGCGCCTGGGTGGCTCAGTGGGTTAAGGCCGCTGCCTTCGGCTCAGGTCATGATACCAGGGTCCTGGGATCGAGGCCCACATCGGGCTCTCTGCTCAGCAGGGAGCCTGCTTCCTCCTCTCTCCTTTCTCTCTGCCTGCCTCTCTGCCTACTTGTGATCTCTCTCTCTGTGTCAAATGAATAAATAAAATCTTTATAAAAAAAAACTATTATGAGATAATCACCTCACACCTGTCAGAATGGCTAAACTCAAGAACACAAGAAACAACAGGTATTGGTGAAGATGTGGAGGAAAAGGAACCCTGTTGCACTATTGGTGGAAATGCAACTTGGTGCAGCCACTGTGGAAAACAGTATGGAGGTCCTTCAAGAAGTTAAAAATAGAACTACCCTATGATCCAGTAATCACACTACTGGGTATTTACACAAAAAATAAAAAACACTAATGCAAAAAAATACATATACCCCTATCATTATAACACCATTATTTACAATAGATAAGATATAGAAGCAGCCCAAATATCCATTGATTGATAAGTGGATAAAGAATATTTGGGGTAATATATATAAATATTACTGGAATATTATTGAGCCATAAAAAAGAATGAAGTCTTTTCATTTGCAAGGATATGGATGGAGCTAAAGAGTATAATACCGAGTGAAATGAGTCAGAGAAAAACAGATCCCACCTGATCTCACTCATGTGGAATTTAAGAACCAAAACAGACAAGCAAAGGGGAAAAAAAATAAGAGACTAGAGATAGAGAGAGAGAGAGACAAAGCAAGGAACAGTCTCTTAATTATAGAAAACAAACTGAGGGTAATGGAGTGGGGGATGGGATAAATAGATGATGAAGATTAAGGAGTATACTTGTCCTGACAAGCACTGGGTGATGTATGGAAGTGTTGAATTACTATATCATACACCTGAAACTAATATAACACTGTATGTTAACTGACTAGAATTAAAATAAAAACTTTTAAAAAAAGGACACCAAAAAAAAATTAAGTGTAATTTATGATTATCTTCACTTAGCTCATCTACATTTGTTATTAATAATATTCCATAAAACAATATTGATTTTATTTTCATTGTTTTTATTTATTAATGCTTGAATATTAATGCTATTAACTTTGTGATATTTGCTGTGTTTGGTCAATTTGCTAAACATTAAATACATCCTATGATCTTTGTAATTTAACCATTTCTTTTTTTATTATTATTTAATTGCATCACCAAGGTAGGATATATTTGTCTCTTTATAATGATTGAATGCTATAATCCTATTTTCTTATTACAAGATTGTCTGTATTTCCAGAATAATGTCATGTAATATCGAGATAATATGAATTATAATGCTTGGTGATTATGTGAATGCCTCTAATGTTTCACTATTTAGTTATAATTTATGATGGACATACTTCTTTTCTCAGGTTTATCTGTCCTCTGTGCTGGAGTTTATTCAATAACTTTTGTGAATGTTCTAAATTAATTTTGTGCTTTATTGAACTTTATGGAAATTGCAGTGGTGTATGTATGTATATAATTTTTGTTTAATATGCTAGCTGCTGCATGAAACAAAGCCCAACATTTCAGCTGATTTATGCAATAGAGGTATATATTTTACTCTTGCAGTAGTTCAATATGATTTTTCCTGTTCAGCAAGCAGTTTTTCTCTACATGTGACTCAGGGATCCAGTGTCCTTGAAACATATGCTTTTATCATTCATTAAGACCTCCTTTAACTACAAGTGTGCTATATTGCTGCCAGTCACTTCAACTCCATGCTTTTCACGAGAACTATTACATAGTCCAACCAACATTCAAAGAAGATGGGAGTGAGGTAGAACTGGAAAATGCAGTCCCTGGATGGTCCATATCTTCTTAGCAGCAACTCTATTGAGAAGTTGGAACATGAATAATTATGAATTTACTGCTTTAAGAGTGACTACCTATAATTGCTGGCTACCTATAATTGCTACCTATAATTAACTACTTTGTTAAGCATCAAACTCATTCCTACCTTAGCCCCCTTTTTAAACGTAACACAACACAGTGGTCCTCAAATACAATATTTATAACCACAGTTTCTCTGCTCTTTCTGTATTTATAATATTTTATGAGATTTTTAGTGCCAGAGCAAGGACAAAACTATTAAAGATATAATAAATATTTTTACCTAATATTAAATGCAGTTGGTCTTGATAAAATATACTTATTGATTAACATAATGCACTTATTTATTTTATATAAGCCACTAGTTCACCATCAGTGTTTATAAATTTTCATTAGACTAAAATTCAAAAAGTATTAGGATTTTTATATAAAAAATCAGTAAGTGAAATAAGTGAGTCAGAGTTAGCTATTTCTTATAAACCAAAGTTTTCAATAAGTAAAATCACTTTGTATCATTTCAGTGGCTTTCTCTATTGTAATAGACTAGGAAGATAACCCATGTATATTTGCATATAGATGAACTAAATAATTTCAGACACCTCTATGAGTCTTTGTGAAGGCAGAAGTAAAAGTGAAGCAGTTAGACTGGCAGATTTATCTTTGAGGATTTAAGACCCACCACCATGATATTTAAACAAAATAATGGCCTTCAAACTTGTGACACAATCACTTTACAGGGCTATCCACAACAGGTGATCTGAAAAATACAGATTTTGTTGAGATTTATAAATACAAAGTTTACTTTATTTTTTAAAATATCAAAGGAAAAATTTGCCCTGGGTATTATATGACTGCAGTGGTAACCCACATAAGATCTTGGTCTTAGATTACTGCTTGTACTTAGTTGTAAGAGCAAATTACTTACATAAAAAGAAGCATGAAGATTGAAGAAAATACAGTATGGCAGTTTTGTTAATAATTGTGGATGATTTGCTTCTCAAGAAAGAACAAGGAAAATTATATATTTATATTAATTATATATTTAAGTGACCATTCTGCACTAGAGGAAACTGAAAGAAATACTCCAATATCTTTCTTGGAAAGGATTTAGGAATTTTATAGAGACTAATATTAATATTGAAAGATAGCAGAGGATAGAGAAATGAGGAAAGGTTTTAGTAGTCAATGAAGTAATTGTAAAGAAGGATAGAAAAGTGGGTAAAATTTGCAAAGAAGTGGAGAATTCTATGGATTTCACTTCTACAAAGATATCAATGAGGGCATAATCATAGTGCTTTGCCATATTACTTTCAGTCTGAATTACTGTTGTAAGGAAGATAGAGGTCTGGAGGGAGTGGAATAAGTTTAGATCATTTGAATTTTAATTCTGAAAATATGTATTTTAATTGCATAAAACTGAAAAATATAAGTAATACAAGTAGTATTATAAAATCATTCAGTCACATCAGAAGTAAATGTCTGCATTAATAGGTATCACTTCCTAATAGCACTTTCTCTATTTATAAAATTGGGATCACACACTGTGTGTGTATGTGTGTATGTATGTGCATATGAATTATATGGTAACAGTATTCACATATAACTAATTATTTTTGAAATGACTTGTTTTCTTTTGAAAGTAAAAATGGATTGCCTGATAGCATCATACGTTACAATACATACATTTTACCAACATTGGTCAAGTTACCCAGAAATAAAAACTTGATAAGTCACATTTTTTTTACCTTCTCTTCATCTCTCTCTCTCTCTCATTCCTCTCTCTCCTTCCTTTAGTTTTTCCTCCCTCCCTCCCTCCACCCTTCTTTCCTTTCTTTTTTTTACATACAAATTAGTAGTTATTAGGGTTTTTTTAGTATGACCATTCCAAAATTTAACTTGAAGATAAGCTTAGAAGCCTAAGTGACATAAAAGGAAAGTCACCTGGCAGTGCCCTCCACCCCAGCTTTCCTTCCTTCCTTTCCTTCTTTCATATCCTCCCTTCCTTCCTTCTCTCCTTCTTTTATTTCCTTCCCCTTTCCATCCACCCTCCCTTCTTTCCTCCCTTTGTTCCTTCCTTTAGGCTATTACATATAATGTTAAAAGGATTGTTCTCCAATTTATTTGTTTGTAATTTATTTGAACAGTCTGAAAAATAATTATGGAAAACAACTTTCACTACAGAGATACTTAAACAGTAGAATGGCGGGGGCATATGAGATGGATTGAAGGAAGCAAGGGTTCAGAGTTAGGGATATAAACTGAGGTCTGAGTAAGCCACAGCTAGAGATAAATTTTGTCTTCATTCTCCTTCTCCTTATCCCTACCTAAATTTTCTCTCCTTTTTTTTCCCCTCCTCATTTGATTTCAGGCTTTTAATTTCGTTGTTGTTGTTGCTGCTGCTGCTGCTGTTGTTGTTTTTGAGGCTAGGGAGATTTATTGAGACAGAAAAAGGTCCATTTAAAAAAGTTGATAAATGGCTTTTTTTTTTCTTTTCGAAGTAATGGCTTTTTTTTTTTTAAGATGAAAATAGGTACATCTACTAGAGAAAAGTAATATGATAAACTGCAAAAAAAAAAGGGACTGGAGTTCTAAATGTGGTAGGGCAGTTTCTGGGGATTACAGTGTTCTTTACTTCCCAATATGCAGTCAACATATAGAACTGAATCAGCTTCTATTGTTGCTTGCTTTTTTTAAAAAAAAAATCAAAAAATAGCATCTTCGATTACAATGAAACTTACAACACTTCTTAGAACACCTAAAATGAATCATAAAGCCCTCCAACAGGAAATGAATATGAAAAAATTTCTTAAAATTATGAGAATAATTGTACTTTCACTAAATAGCCACAAATACAGGTATAAAACATCTATTACCTACACTCTGTGTCTCTAGTTCTGCGCTATTAACTCCATTGAAACCTGTTGTAAGAGTAGAATACAAAAGAATATTTGTAAAAGTGTTTTTTTCTGATTCCCATACTCCTGTGATTTTAGTCAAGCTTAACAAAGCATCACAGGCTTGAAGGAATCTATATAGAGAAATTCCATGCACCCCCCAAAAAAGAAATTCCACACCCAGAGATATTGCATTTGTTGCCTAAGTTATCTGTATCACTGTATTGCTATACCAACAATTAATTCTAAAATTTGAATAATTTTATACAATTCTTTTAATCAAGATTATTGTTGGAAAATCCATCCTCAATTCTTTGTCTGACTCAATTTTCTATTTCTTTAGCTTCTATATCAAAGTATCAATCCAGGGAACCAGAATGAATATTCCATTTTGACCAAAAGACTTATGAATAGACAGGAAACTGGACAAATTATTAGTGTCCCTTCTTATCCAGGGAATTGACATTTGAAAATATGAATAAGTGATCTTTCTCTTAGTTTACATGTTGGATAGTGATTCTATGCTTTCATTTTCCTGAGGCCTTGGCACATTTATTTGCATTTGTAACTTTTGCTTTCACACACTTCCATTGGTTACCATTTTCTTCCTACATATTACAGGTAATACTAAGCTGTCTAGACAGAAAAGACACTCTGTCTTCTTAGAACTTCCTCTTTTATCACTCCAGTATTTGATTCTCATACAATTTGCATTTATTTGAAAATCTATAGTGTAGAAAAACTTTAGTATCTAAAAGACTTATGGCAAGTCTTCAAGTCCAGCCTTATAATTTTGTATTTATTTATTTTTAGTAGGGTGAAATCAGGACTTGGGGCAAATACATTTAAAATGTTCAAGTACAATGAATTCATTTTTCAGTTAGAAGAGCTCCTTGGTTTTTTCCTTTTTAAATAAAAATTGTATAGATATAAGGTGTACAACATATTGATTATATATATATAATTTCTATGGTCAAGATAATTAGCATTTTATCTCCTCACATAGTTACCAGTTTTCTTGTGTGACAAGTGCACTTGAAATCTACCCTTGGGGTAGATTTCCAGTGTTCAGCACAGTATTATTAAGTATAGTCAGCAGGCCTGTACACTAGATCTCTAGACTTATTTATCCTCCATAACTACTAATTTGTGCACTTTGACCACCATATCCCTATTACTTTTACATCCCCAGCTCCCAGTAACTGTTTCTATGAATTCGACTTTTTTTTTTACATTCCACATATAATTGAGATTATACAACATTTGTCTTTCTCCATCTGGCTTTTTTCATTTATTTCATAGCATAATGTCCTAGAGTTGTTGCAAGTGGTAGGAGTTTCTTCTTTCTCATGTCTAAATAATATTCCATTGATATATACATATCTTTAGGCAAGAAAAAGAAGGCAACAAAATAGGAAAGGAAGAAGTAAAATTGTTTCTTCAATTTTCAAGTAAACTTGTGTAATAGAGATATGATATTACATATATTTCCTATATTTCCTATATTACATATAGGAAAACCTAATGACTCCATCAAAAAACTAGTAGGACTAATAAACTCAGTAAAATTGTAGTATATAAAATCAACATATAAAAATTGGTTGCATTTCATACACTAAAAGCAAAGTCTGAAAAAGAAAAAAATAAAACAATCCTATATACAATAACATCAAAAATAATTAAAATACTTAGAAATAAGTTTCACAAAGGGTGTAAAATATCTATACATTGAAAACTTTAAAACATTGAAGAAAGAAAGAAGATGAAATAAATGGAAAGATACCACATGTTCATGGATTAAGAGACGTAATATTGTTAAAATGTCCATACTATCCAAAGCAATCTACAGATTCAATGTAATCCTAGCCAAAAATTCCATTGGTGTTTTCAAAGAAATAGAAAAAAAAATCCGAAAATTCATATGGAACTACAAGAGATCTCAAGTAGCCAAGGCAACACTGAGAAACATTTGGAGGCATCACACTGTCTGGTTTCAAAATATACTACAAAGCTATAATAATCAAAACAAGTAGCATAAAAGTAAACATATAGACCAATAGAATAGAGAGCCCAGAAATAAATCCATACATTTATAGTCAATTGATCTTTGACAAAGATGTCAAGAACACACAGTGGTGAAAGGACAGTCTCCTCAATAAATGATGTTGGCTAAAGCTGCTTTTCCCCCTTTTCATTATATTTGTTTTATGTCAAAGATGTAAATCTTCCAAGGATATGCTGGTATTTTAGCTGATTCTTCCTTACAATCCAAGAATTCAATTCTTCCTTAAAATCCATTTGTTTCACTAAATAGTAAGAAGTATGATTCAGATATTTAGAGTAGCAAATCAGAGTTCATGTTCCTGGTTTCCATTTCTAAATGTGTGACTTGGAAGAAAAGATTCACTTCATATGATATCAATATTTCCTATTACATATTTTGAGAATAATGAACTTTTGAGAGTGGTATCATTACAATTATTACATCATATTTCAGATTCAGGTGGAAACATACCATCTACGAGGAATCAGATAGCCACTATTACCAAGAGTGATGCTTGAAATTTGAACTTTTTTTTTCTGAAAGTCAGAGTCCCACTTTATTCCTTCAATTTTCACTATTTTCTACTAACCTAAAGTTTTAAGAATACTTTTCTCAGTGCTTCCTGTTTACATAGTATATAATTTTGTTTCTTTATTAATTCAGTTAAATAAAAAGTATTGGGATCCTAATGCGTGCTATTCAGTTTTGGGTGTTTGTGATAGAAAGATAAATAAGAAGGTGAAAAAGAAGGTAAATAACAAAATTCAGCCATAAACTCTCCTACTTCCACAGTTCCCTTTCCTATCAACTCAACTCTGCACCATCCCCTCTAAAAAAATAATTTTCTCTGCACCTGAATTTTTGTCACATCAGTTACTTGTTCAAATTACTTTCAGGATAAATTTCAAGTTTCTAGGCATGACTGTGTAGGGCTCTAGAGGGACACAGCCTCTGTTTCTGTCTCATCTTCATCTCATACTTGACATTTCACAGTTTCCATGCAAAAATACCAAAGGCTTATAATTTCCCATTTACTCTGTTTGCCTCTTTATGCCTCTTTGCTCACGTTCTCTCTCCCTAAGAAACTCACTTTCTACCTCTTGTAGTAGTAGTATTCTCTTGTTTGGTCAGGATACTATCTATCCCAGGTATCCTTTGTTAATTCCCAGATTGAGATAGTACTTTTTTGCCTGTGGTCTCAGAGCACATAGCAATTTTTTTCTGGTGTTTTCTGCCTACCACTCTATACTTCAGCATCTTGAGGTCTGGAATCATTTTTTTTTTTTTTTTTTTTTTTTTTTTACTCCTGTCCTGTAGCTCAGTGGTTGGCAAACTTGTTTCTAAAGGGACAGCTTTTTAGGCTTTGTGGGCCACAAGATCTCTATCACAGTTACTCAGCCCTGCTGTTGTAGTTTCAAAGCAGCCATAAGCAATAACTAAATGAATGAACATGGTTATATTCCAATAAAACTTTCCTTACTGAAACAGGTTTCCTGGCCTTGAGTTGCTGACCCTTGCTATACCATGGTGCTAATAATATAGTGCCAAATAAATGTTGAGTGATTTGTGTTCCCTGTTTTATTCCTGTGCTTAAATTCTAAATGCTTTTACCTATTTACCATTTTGCCTGGTATTCTGTTCCCCCTGGAAGAGCCTTGTACTATCATATTCTGTTCCACTAGTGACTGGTGTCTTGTTTGGAATCCTAGGGAATTATTTGGTGTGCTTTTACTTGTTAATGGGTTTTCCTAATATCTCTTGCCTGAGTGACAGTTTTCTCCTCCATATACCCTGTCTTTTTTTGTTGTTGATCCTCTGCCTGTATGCTATGAAATCCCATTGCCTATCGCCAGCAACCTGCATTTCCACTCACTTAGCAATGCTTGCATAACTTCTCTGTGCTCAGGACTGTGAAACAGAGATGAATCAGACACGGGCATTCTCTCACCCAAAGTCATGTGTGAGGGACAATTACAGTCAGGTGTAAGGAATGGAAAAACATATTCCATTGACTTAAACAGTCAAGGAGTTATTTCTCTCAAACATCAATAATGTCACAGTCTAGGATTTGTGACAACTTAAAGCTGAACCCCTTCCTATATGCTATTGGTATTCTCTTTTTTTAAAGATTTTTTTTAAATTTTATTTTGACACAGAGAGAGAGATCACAAGTAGGCAGAGAGCAGACAGAGAGAGAGGAGGAAGCAGGCTCTCCGCTGAGCAGGGATCCCAATGCGGGGCTCAATCCCAGGACCCTGAGATCATGACCTGAGCTGAAGGCAGAGGCCTTAACCCACTGAGCCACCCAGGTGCCCTGCTGTTGGTACTCTCTTAAGAGAAGGTCTTTGTCCTTGTGTTCACAAGATAGCTGCAAAATATCTAGGCATCATACCCACTTCCCAGATAGGAGGGAGGAAACTAGAACACTAGCTTATTTCCACTTATGTCATGGTCTATACTGCATGTCTGTTTCTAACTGAAATGCAAATTGCAAAGTACTGGAAGCACTGTTCCAACTTCTATAGTGAAAGACATTTGGGACATAGCGTTAAATGCATTTTGAGGGAAATTTCCTAAAATATGTGCCACATCATAGTGGATTTTTTATTACATTTGCAAATATTAAATCCCCAGCTTTGACCAAATAATTTTAAGAATTTTCCTAAGTATCATGAAATTCAACATTTAATGGTGAATTAGGGTTATTTTGTCATCATGTAATTTAAATATTAAATTAGGATTATTTTATATGCAGGTTACCATTTTTTTTAAAGATTTTATTTATTTATTTGACAGAGAGAGAGATCACAAGTAGGCAGAGAGGCAGACAGAGAGAGAGGAGGAAGCAGGCTCTCTGCTAAGCAGAAAGCCTGATGTGGGCCTTGATCCCAGGACCCCGAGATCATGACTTGAGCCGAAGACAGAGGCTTTAACCCACTGAGCCACCCAGGTGCCCTGGTTACCATTTTTTAATCTGTTTTTTTCCCCTCAACATCTTCATCATAAGACCTCTTGACAATGAAACAATTTTCTCTTATTTTCTAAATATTAGTATATTTTTGTTATAAATTTATACGTGGAGAAAGTTTAATATATGTTCTAATATTTGATATTTGAAGAGCTATTTATATTTTCAAAGTACTTTAAAATCACGTATCCATTAAACTTATTTAAGTATTAAATTGACCCACTTTTTCTTTCATTATGAATAAAAGACATTTAGTAGAGATCTACAGTAATAGAATGTTATAGTTATGGAAATGAAATATTTCACATTCATTTTTCCATAGCAAAATCTCTATGCCTTCATATCTAAAAATGCATACCTGAAGAAAATAATTTGTTGTAATTCCACATTTCATAGACATATTGCATTAGACTCATCACTAAAGAATTGTCTCCTTTGTGGTAATAATTATTTTTAATTATCAATATTTCAAAATAATGGGAATGCAGTAATGAAATATATGTTATCACATAAATCTCTATTAAAAAATAACATGCTAAGGAGAAAGTGGAAGAAGCTCAAGAGCAAAGGGGAATTTTATTCTCTTTTAGAACTAGAATGCTATCTTTTCATTTTAAGACTTCTGCCTTAGTGTTTTTATTTTTTTCTCTTTAAGGATGTATAGATACATAAGTTAATTTTTAGAGAGTTTTTATATGAAAAATGATATATAAATGCTAAGTAATAACTTTCAAAAAATTATCAAGGGTACTTGAGATTTGCTGTAAAAATCTCAGTCACAATTTATAATAAATTCACTTAGCTAGTAAAAATGAAATTATATATTCAAGAGATATTGTAAGTTTTCACATTGTTTCTGATAGCAACAGAGATAACAATACTTTTTATACTCTGCTTAAACTCCTAACCATCCAAATAATATATGATTATGTGTGATATATTCAGAGTTCCTTTCCTTCAGAGGTAAGATGTTAAAAAACAAAAAAATCCCTCTCTTTTCAAATCTCTTCTTTTTTCTTTCCAATTTACCTTTTATTATAGAGTCAACCCGTGACATCCCAAAATTGAACTCTCACCTAAATGAAAAGCAATCATTACAAATGAGGTCTCAGATTGTTCTTTTAGGTTATTACGATCAACTCTTACAGTGATAAGAGAATAAATATTGAAGTAAGACTTATTGGACTTGAAATCAGCCTCCACTGTTTTTATCTCTTTTCTTATCTTAATATAGTTTTATACTTACAGAAAATTGCACAAGTAGCACACAGTATTCCCATATTTATTTCACCAGATTTCCCTTATGTTAGCATGTGGAGAAACCATGGTACAATTATTCAAACTAAGAAATTAACATTCATGTAATTCTATTCTCTAAGTTAAAGATGTAATTGGGATTTCTACAGATACATCATTAATGTCTTTTTGTTGTTCTTCCAGAAGCCATTCAATGAACCAGCATTACATGTAATTGCTATTCTTAGCGTCCCCTAATCTGTGGCAGTTTTTCAGTCTTTTGTTCTCTTTAATAGCCTGACGCTTGAGTATTGATCAGTTTTTTTTAAGAATATCACTTAATTGGATTTGTCTAATATTTTCTCTCTATTGAGATGTAACTGACATATAATATTGTATAAGTTTAAGCTGTACAACCTGTTCATTTGGTAGTTATATATTGCAATATGATTACCACCATAGCATTAGCTAACATCTCTATCGTGTCACATCACTTGTAATTTCTTTTTTAATATCTAGCCTCTTAGCATCTTTGAGGTGTATAATACAGTATTGTTGACTGTGATCAAAATTGCATGCATTGGAACTTTGGAACTTAATCATCTTTGAATAGAAAAAGACAAATACTAAAAGATTATCACTTATATATAGAATCTAAAAAAGCTGAACTCAATACTTTTAGTATCCACCAGTGGGTCTTCCCTGCAGTAATTATTATCAAGGAAGAACTGTTTTTCTTCTTCCCATTTCTTTATTCAGGAACTTATTTAACATCAGTATGGACTCATGGATTTATATTTTATTCTGTGGGTTAAATTCCGTATTGTTATTTTGTTGGTTATAGTTTTCCAGCTTTGGCTATTATTTATAGGTCCTGTTAGCAAATAGAGCTTGGAAGTATACTAACTTTTGTATACATACATGTCTATTTATTTTTTAATCCATCTAGGTATATATTTTAAAACCGTAAGTTCACATTGATACCTCCATTAAAGGCAACATTATAGCATTCCTTCTAGCCTTGCTCCTTTGAAACCTGACTCTGCATAATCTAAGATGTACTTACTTGTTCAATTATAGTATATACTTAACAGTTTCAGAATTTAATCCTTACTCCAATGAGAAACAAGTGTACACATCTTTAAACCACTCTTAATAGAACATTTTATCTAGTAAGTACAGTTAATTTACTTTTGGTATTATGACTTCAAAACAATCAGAAAGCACTCGTTAAATGTGTAAGAAAATAAAAGTGTTTTTTCTGTTGTTTGTTTTACTGTTTTCAAATAATACACTCTATTTTCAGAGCTAGAGTCTCATGTAAAGCTAATTGTATTCTTATGTGTTACACATCTTGATATAAGTGCCATCTCTCCCCTATAGATTTTCTAGCAGAGAGAGTAAAATGGGCCTCAGGTATCTCCTTGGATGACTCCTCTCCACATGCTGATTTAGCTACCAAGCTACAGCAGATATGCCCCTGAAAAATTTAAGTGAACTGTCACGCTCATTCCGTAGAAAAGCCTGGACAAATGAGCATACCTTTAAACTCTCAAGGACAATGGAGTATAGATGTACAAATTACTGCCATTATTAAAATTGCACTACTAAGCCATATTGAATGACTGCAGTGAATTAACATTACATTATAAAGTCTACCTTAGAAAGCATGTGAATAATCTATTACATTTTTACAGAATAAATGAAAATGAAAGGAATGGGTGATATTAAATTAAAAATTCAGTAGACACATATATTTAAGTATTATATACAATATCTAGATGCTGACACGTTTTATTGATTTGGTGTTCATTTTGTTATGAGAGGTCAATTTTATGCTGGCTCCTAACAAAGAATAGTTGTTGGGACTTTTCTAGGCAAGACATCAATTAGTGAAAATTCCCCACTTGGACAGTGTCTTTATAGCACATTTATTTTACTTCCTAATAAGACACTAGCTTTAAAATCTAGTTTTCAGGGATACCTGGCTGCCTCAGTCAGTGGGGTGTACAATTCTTGATGTCAGGGCTGTGAGTTCAAGCCGCACACTGAGTGTGGAGTCTACTTAAATAAATAAATAAATAAATAAAATCTAGTTTTCAGTCATATTTGTATTTGGTCAAAATTGCAGTTTTCTCACAGACAAGGATATATAACAAGAAAATGAATGTACTGGGAGAAAGTCATAGATCCTCAAATATGTAAGATGAGGTGGCAGAAATTAGTAACCAATTATAAGAATAGAGATTTGTTGTTTTGTCTCATAATATTTTCCTCCATTGTTTTCATACTCCAACATGTTTTAAGCACCATTGCCAATTCTCTTAAAACTGATAAAATAACAGAGGATAATTCACTGATCATTCAACCCCAACATGAAAATTGTTCCTGACAGTCTCAAAAATGGGAAAGAAAATATTACGGAATTCATTTTATTTAGTTTCAGTCATGTGTGGAGAAACAGAAATCATTACTTTTCTAAGTCAGAAAAAAAAAGATAACATAAGTTGTAATATTAATAGTATATTTGGTTATTAAAATCTATAAGAAAAATAAGAGCAGATTTTCCCAGCTATTAAGGTATGTACATTTTGTTATTTAAAATTTTATTGATTTTTGTATAATTGTGAATTAAAATCATCCCAAAATAGTCTTATCTAAATATCCTAAATATTTAGGGTTCAAAGATAGGATATAAAAAACAGAATCTCTACATTATCCCTCCTAATTTGCTTAAAAGTGTATATTAAGAACCTACTCTGGGGCAGGTACTTTCTTCTGGGAAGAGATGGGGGTAAAAAGTAAGGAGTTTTCCCAGCCCGGAATGTGGAATCCAGACACATGCCTCTAAGGTGGCTCTAAGCAGCACCAGTCTATCAGGAAGGTTGCATAGCCAAAGAGGGAGTGCCTTTGCTGGCTGCAGTGAGGTGGGTAGTAAAAACTTGAGTTTAGCAAAGGCCATGATATGTGAGGCTACTAGCTTAAGCAGACATGCCAGAGGGGGTGATGGAAAAACACTCGAAGACCCCACTCAGGCCAGAAAGTACAACTGAGGCCCTTTGGAGGTAAAGATTTTGTAACAGAAGAAAGGTAAGCTCAGAAATGCCTGAAACTAAGAAGAGAATTATAGGCAGGTTTAGGGGAGGGCTGGAGAGGGAGAAGCAGTACATATGAGAATGAAGACAAACACAGAATCTGAGGAAAGAAAAATTCTTCAAGCAGACAGTATCTGATTTATAGAGTTTCCATTTGTATTGTTATTTCATGAAAAATAATAAAAATATTTCCTAATATTTATATGTGCCTGCTCTGTACCATACTATTCTAAGAGAGTGGCAACTCACACTCACGACAATTATATAGAACATTAATAATTGTATCCCTATTTTATGGCAGGGGTAGTTATACAAAAGGATTAAGTAACTTGTAAAATTCACATGATTAGCAAGTGGTTGAACTGGTATTTGAACCTGCATAGTCTGACTCTAGCCTTTTCTCTAGTATTTTCTCATACACTTCTGAAATATTTAATAAATTGTTATCTTTTCCTCCTCTTAAGGAGAGATGGCCTAAACTTAATGATGTTCCCTCTATCAAAAGTGCTAAGATAGTTAGTTGTGCTGACGTTATGAGGGATTTGTTTAACAGCTACAGTCTTTGTTAGGAAAAATTTCTCAAAAAACTATTTTCTTGAGGTAAGTATATATATATATATATATATATATATATATATATATATATATATATATATGATAATGTGGTTCTTTCCCCCATTCTTCTTTCCTTCTCTCCTTCTATTCTTTCTTTCTTCTTTGGATAGGCTTTCCTTTTGGTTTTAGCTATCCTTGTGATATTGTGCTAATAATATTAACAAGGAAAGGTAAAAATGAGTCAGTGGTATAGTCATTCATCAAACTTATTACTACTGGATGACTCCAAAAAGGTTTTGATGTGTGTGACAGATTTAAAATTCTGAATAGTTTACCAATAAACTCTCAAGGAGAGAGGAGAGATCTGAAACTACTTCCGTTTGCTTGAAAGATAATATTTATTTTATTGAGTTCTGAATTGAGCCCATACTGATGATTCTTTTCACAATATTTGCCATAATTCCTATCTTTATTCTAATCTATTTCAAGATCAGCCTAAATTTATTTCTCTTCTAAGTTATCCTCATTTTACTGTTCTGTGTGTGTGTATGTGTGTCTGTGTTAACATTTAAAATTGATGGATTAAATCTCTTCTAAAGATTAATGTACAAGGCATGACTATTCAAATACTAAGTCAGTTTGGAATGTATGATATTTGAGTCATTGAATTCCTGATTTTTAATTAAGAGCCAAGAATGTATTTTCTACTCAGTTCATTCATTTTTATTTGAAGCCAAGCTTATGCCTAAGTCTTTGTCAATATCATTTACGAATAGTCTGGGCCATACAAGTAAAAAGAATTATAATACAATTTTATATAAGAATTCACTCTTAAAGTGAAATTTCTTCTATCTGCTTGGTGTAGACTAAATGTTACTAAAATCCTTCCTACCAGATTGATTCTTCCCTGCATAGATGCAACAAAGACATGGCGAAAAAGACTTTCTTACAGGGCTGAGACATTTTGATCCACTTCAGCTGTGCTCACCTCACCTCATGGTTCAGAAAATCAATGACATATCAGCTTAGTAGTCACTGATCCATGAGGTAATTGCACCTTCTAATATCTTCAGCATAAAGCTTCTGAAATGGGCAAAGCCAATGACCAGAGGATAAAACACATTGTTTTTTTTCAATTCTGTGATCAAATTGAGAAATAATCATATCAGACTGTATTTCTGAAATAAAAATAATATCGCCTCAGAGGTGTATAGCTACTATTAAACACACTTTTATCATATTAAGATTATTATTCTTCTAAACAACTGGCTTTACTGTGCTACAGCTTGTATTTACCTGCAAAATTTGTATGTAGGCTCCCAACCTAATTCATTAAAAAAACACCGTGGATTTCAGGATGGAGAACTGGACACTTCATTTTGTGGTTAAATATGGTGGGAAATTATCCCCATTGCTTTTGGTCTGTTGCTTAGAGACATCTTAACTAACTAGATAAGAATTCTTTAGGAAAGAGGTATGGGCTTAAGTAAATACTAAACAAATTGAGTATTAACACACAGGGAGAAAGTAAGATTGATGATCTGACAAAACATTAATTAAAAGAAGGAGCATTGCCAAGATTTTCTTGTATAATTCAATTCCACATAATTCAAGGCAAAATTAATTTACTATTTCTTATTTGACAACAAAGAAAGTTTTATATTGATTTTTAAAAAATGTATACACACATGATACGGTGAAGTTCTATAATCAGAAACATAGTTGTTTAACCTCAGAGGTTTGCATTTAAATCCCAGAATTCTACAGATACAACAGAGCATCTCATTGAAATGAAATGAGTTTGCATTTACTTCTGCAGGTTTCTAAGCATACATAAACACCAAATACCAATATCGGTATTAATTAAGGGAAATAACCCTAAAACATTTGGCAGTTCTTACTTTGAGCAGTTGCCAGTTTGCACAGCCCAACATATGCTGAATATTTTACATATGAGTGATTTATTACAAAATTTACCAATGATGACAAACACTATTTTTTAAAGTTTACTTGCCCAACAATTAGCAGTTTTAAAGATTAAATGTCATTATGTATTATAATGCTGAGTGTCCTTACTAATTTAATCCCGAGAAGCTTCTTTAAACTTAATTCACATCACTGTTACTTCAAAAATATGATTTCTAAATAATCTTCCTTTTGTTGAAAACTTCATGCAGTCCTTATTTGAAAATATTTAAGTCTTTTGTTTAATGAGATAGAGGGATAATATTTTTGTTCTAAATGCATAATTAAATGTCTAGCATTAAATTGGTGCCAAAGTGAATACTCATCAGAATTCTAAATATATAGAAATAGAGACTTGTTTGCAATTGAAGTCTTAATTTTCAATAGTAAATGGTTCTGAGATACTGGTTATATTAGTTCTATATTGGTGGTGTTGCTTGGATGTAACAGCAAACATTTGAACTTAAAATTTTCTACCTTGGGAATACTATTACTAGAAAGACAACGTTTGAATAGAAATAAGACTTGGAGAACTTAGTTTATTTAGCTCCACCAGAAATCAGAATGGAGACATAAACTTAGGTGCCATTACTTTATTAGGAAGTGTAATACCAAGGAGGCAGAAATAAGAGAAAAAGACCAAAGAAAGAAGGAGTCAATAAGAGGGTGTGGTGGTAAGTTACTACCACTTGGAATTAAGTGCAAATGATTATGTGTTCTCAGGAGATTCTTCTGAAAGCCTGCAGAATTCTGGTTCCGAGGAAGTCCATGATAAGGCTGAGGAGGATGGAAGAGAAAACATTCATCCACCAACTTTCCTGATCTAAACAAAAACATTTGCTCCCACAGGGCGTTAACTCCGTAGCACTTTTTATTTATTTTTTTCTCCACAGGCACAGACTCAAACCAAGTGCTGAGAAGTCACAAGCTTCTGTGGCAAGAAGAAAGCTTTGGAACAAGAGTCAATAGAGGGGTGCACCCTGGCACCCAGATAAAGTGCAGTTCTGTGGGGCCTGCCTGAAGTTAGGAGAACCCATGCAGAGTTGGTCCTTACAGTGATTACTAAAGGAGAAAAAGTGTCCAAAACTGGAAGCAGGTGAGGCCAGGAGAAACTGAAGTGCCATTTAAGAAGCATTTGAAACAAAACCAGACTTCTTTTTTCACACTTGAATTAAAATTTACAGTGTAGGGTTGATTTGTTAACCTGTACATCTGTACAAAAGTGTAGCATTAGCCATACATGTAACAATATCTGAGTGAACACCTTAAGTCAATTATGTACATGGTACTTTATTTTCTTTATGGTACAAATATTTATTTAACTAGAGAAGATAGTGGTCTACCTTGCAGAATAGTTATATACTTGACTAATAAGATATTTCTGAGCTATTTGACATTTTAAGATTAAAGTAACATTAAATTTTATAATAAGTCTAATGTAGACCATTCAAAATCAGAAATTTTGAATGAAGAAAATCTCTTGGGCGCCTGGGTGGCTCAGTGGGTTAAAGCCTCTGCTTTAGGCTCAGGTCATGATCTCAGGGTCCTGGGATCAAGGCCCGCATCGAGCTCTCTGCTCAGCAGGGAGCCTGCTTCCCCCTCTCTCTGTCTCTCTGCCTGCCTCTCTGCCTACTTGTGATCTCTCTCCCTCTGTGAAATAAATAAATAAAATCTTTAAAAAAAAAAAAAGAAAATCTCTCAACTCTGCTTTTATAAAAAGGAAATGTTTTCTTTATATTCTAGGGGGAAAAGTACTTTTTTTCTTCAAAATGGTGAAATCTATGGAAAAATTTTAAATCTAAAATAAAGCTTATTTTGAAGGTAACTATCATTTTTTTTGCATAGAAAATGAGAGTAAAGAAATAATAAAGAGAGTTAATAGAAAAATTAATTTACTTCTTAGTTTCCATGTTGTATGCCAACTAATCATATAAATTTCAGAAATGGCAAAGCCATATCATTGACATTATGATAATTAATATTTCTATTTTATCTTGCTTCCTCCAGAACATAAATTTTTCTTTAAATGTCTCCATAGTGATTATATATATGTAGCTTAGTTCATACATCTATACATATATTTTATATACCTACTATTTTATATTTATATAATATTTATATTTAAGTTTGGAAAGAACATATTTTGGGATCCTAATAGAGCTACCTTCCTCTTCGTTGAAATTGAAACTTAAAATATGTAGAGGGCAAATGAAACACATGTATGAGAATTGTATGAGAATTATATAATAGTCTTGTAGTATTTTAAATCAAATTTTTCTAGCCAGAGTCACAATTTCCAAGATCTTAATGAGGGCCAATTTTAGTTTTCTTAAAAAGGATATCTGTGACCCGAGGATTTCTGCTAAATATTAATTTCAAAGCTCAAGAGGTAAGAGTAAAACATACTATTGAAGCAAAACACTAATTTGGTAAGCTAGTTTTGGTGCAAAGAAGTTCTACAAATCAGAAAAGGAATTTAAACTTGCTAAATATCAGTATTAGTAAATAATTTAGATTATTTAAAAGTCTTCACATTGATTAGGGGAAAAAAAAGGATGACAAATTCAGGGCAAATCTCTGTAAGACAGAACAAATAAATGGCTTTTTGGATGTTAATTGACATTACTAGTTCATTTATATTTCTATAGAATCTTAAAGGGAAGTTAAACCATAACTGTACTCGTATGTATCTGAGTACCCTATATATGTAAGCAAACTCTACAAAACAAGTTTGACTCTAAAAAATGCCAAATCTAGTAATTTGTCTACATTAAATTTCAAATATTTTAGATTTCTTAATCCCCAGACATCAACTTGCTATGTAAGAATCTTTTTTTTTTAAGATTTATTTATTTATTTGAGAGAGAGAGAGGGCAGGGGGAGGTGCAGAGAGAGAGAATCTTCAGCAAAGTCCCCACTGAACATGGAGCCTGACACAGGGGCCCAGTGGGGTTGGGGGTTGGGGGGAGCGACTGGGGCCTATTTCATGACCCTGAGATCATGACCTGAGTCAAAATCTAGAGTCAGATGCTTAACCGACTGAGCCACCCAGGTGCCTCTGCTGTGTAAGAATCTTTCAAACTTTACGTCATTTAGTAACCTTAATACAATAAAATGTCATAATTCTTCAAAGCTGATAAAACTGTATTTTAAATTGATTTTGATTTCATATACTTTCCCCTAAATTGAAAGATGTTTTAATGCACTTTCCAAACATGCCTTGAAGTACCTTATTGCTAAATATTTTATGAAATAGACTAATGCTTTATGAAGATAATTAATGGCAAAATGCAATCTGGACATTTTCTTTTTTTTTTTTTTTTTTTTTTTTTTTTTTTTAATTTTTTTTTTTTTTTTTTTAAGATTTTATTTATTTTATTTGACACAGAGAGAGAGATTACAAGTAGGCAGAGAGGCAGGCAGAGAGAGAGGAGAGAGGAGGAAGCAGGCTCCCTGCCGAGCAGAGAGCCCGATGTGGGCCTCGATCCCAGGACCCTGGGATCATGACCTGAGCCGAAGGCAGCGGCTTTAACCCACTGAGCCACCCAGGCGCCCTGGACATTTTCTAGAACTGAAGATTCCAAAATAAACCCTTCACAGAAAACACTGATTAAAGAAAATGATATTATTTATTTGATTCTCCTCTCCAATTTGGTTAAAGTAAACTGAAGATTTCCAATTATCTTTTTTGAAAAAGAACAACAAAATTCAAGCAGATGTATGTTGCTGTATTAGTAAATCCACAAATGCTTAGTTTTCAGCATGCTAAAGGAATAAACAGGAATCATCAATAAAGCCCAAACAAAAAACACTATTGGCTTAATTTGGGAGTATGGCTATTTAGAATGGGGGCAAGGTATATACTTTTTTTGGAGTATTATCTGATAGCTGAGAAAGCCATCTTTCCTAAACACAACTCTGTTGTACTGATGGTAATAATACAAATTCTGATGACACATTGTCTAAATTTAAGAATGCTATTTAAAGGCTACGCACTTATTTGTTTTCATAAAACAAATATAAACAAATGAGATGTATTCCTGGATCTTTTGAAAGTCTAACATTGAAAGCATTCAAAATATGTTAAGCAATCTTGAATTATAACTCATTTTGTAAAGCTTATAATGCTTAGGGGGAAAAATGTACCTGGATTCACAGCTAACATGAGATTTGCAATACAAAATAAGTTGACAAGGAAGCCAATGACATAAGCCCTAGGGTAATGGTACTTGCTGGAACAAAAGAATACTATATAATAATTCCAGAGAAGGACTCTGCAACTACACAGAAAGTACATTTCCTTGAAAATGATAACTACAGTTATCCTGTCACTTCCCACAAATATTTTTCACCAGATTGGGCACATTTCACATGTCATAACAGTATATGAAAAACAAGGATGTTCATCATTTGAATAATTTACTGTTCTTTAATTTGAATAAAAAGAGCTTGAGAATTTTCTACTAGGTCTATGATTTGTCACACCTAAAATGCAACCATTGGGTATTTGTTTTTAATTACCAACTCTACTACAAGCACATTTCTTATTAGTAAGAAATGAATTCTATCAAATCAGTATTAGACTAATGACATTTAATCTTTTGCTAGAAATCTGGCTTTTTGAATTTGTTTTCAAAACATGATGCCATCCTTAAATATGTGCTTAAGTTTATATTTGCACTGGTGTTATGATAAACCATTTTCACTGGATATATTGCTAAGGAGTGTTTGGTTAATTAAAGATTTTATTGAATACTGAATGGTACAATTCTAAACAAATGATGCATACAAATATAAGACAAGTATAAATATAAAATATATACACCTGATACTGTATCCCTGCCACTTCCTCAACAACAGATGAGAAAGTAATAATTATTTCATCCTTTTTTCTCATTAAGTACTCAGTGACCTTGTTTAGTAGTTTCAGGAGTAATACATCAATATGTTACCTTTTTTTTTAACTTATTTATCTTACTACTGTAAGTTTATACCTCTTAATTCCTTGCACCAATTTCACCCATCCCCCAATCAATATATTGTCAATTTTAATAATTTGTATTTGTATCTTAGCATATATTTTTGGACATAAGATCATTTTTATTTTTGCCTATGACTAAATTCATTCAGCAACATTCTGCATAGAAGTAGTAGAATATGATGAATTAAATATACAACACTCACTAGCTCATTTAAATAAAACATTTAATAATATTTTGTGTAGTTTTTAATCTGCTGAAGGATTTATATTAAGGTACTGATTTCACATAAACAAACATTAGTAAGCCATATTATCATTGAAAAATGTGTTAACGATACTTTGATAAAAGTATTTGTAAGCAAAACTAATTAGTTGTCTGTTGTATTGGTGGTCAGTAGTACAATGAGCCTAACTGAAATGGCCAATCAAGACTTTATTTATCTACTGTGACAGTGCAAGTAAGAGGCAAAAGAGAAAAATGCCAGCTTCCCAATGATCAGGGGACATGCAATATAGATGGTGGAAAAAATGAGGTCCATTTTTCAGGTCCTACCCCGAAGAGGTCTCTGCAAAGTCTCAGGCAATTAGGGCCAAAGGAGGTGCCTGGGATAGAAATTAAATGAGCTGTGGTGCCTAGGATTGCTAAATCCTTGGCTGCAGCTCCATCTGGAAAACCACATACACTGATTGTACAACAAGGCTAGTGAGCTAAGGTTAGCCTCCCTTCATGAGGCCTGCCTTGTATTGCTTATAGCTCAGCCTGAAAGATTGCATATAATTTTGGCCTAGAAATGGGCATATTAAGGTTTTTTTTTAAATGACAAAGCATAATCCAGTTTATTGGTAATATGAACAATTAAAAGTTAAAGTAACAAAGTTTTATGTTAATATTAAGCTGTATTTTTTTATGGAAATTTCTAATCCATCTAAAATTTCTGGTTTAGAAGGAACATTATTTATTGCTATTGTTTTTATTATTATTATTATTACCATTCCTTTCATTTAGAAAAAATTTACCTTATAAGTAGCAGATTCATGAGGAAAATCCAGAAACCCACTTCCCCAGCTTTCTTTGCATTTATCTTGTATGCAAATGAGCTACACTCATTGAACTAGGGATTCATATTTTACTGACATGAAAAAGAAAACTCCACTTTTGTTTTCTGTCATGATGGACAATTACATACATAAGAAAACTCTCCTTCTAAAATAAGTAAAATGTTTGTTAAAAAATAATAAAAACATAAATTTAAAATGAATTGTTGACTAGACAAGAAATTAAGAAAACCTCAAAAGCCAAAAGTCAATTCATAGCTGAAAAGAGATGGGCATATATTGTTATACTCTTTCCTCTTAGGACTGCTTTTGCTGCATCCCAAAGGTTCTAGATTGTTGTGTTTTCATTTTAATTTAATTCCACACATTTTTAAATTTCTTCTTTGATTTCACGATTGACCCATTCATTGTTTAGTAGCATGTTATTTAACTCAATGTATTTTCAGTCTTTCCAATTTTTTTCTTGTGGTTGACCTCTAGTTTCATAGCTTTGTGGTGAGAAAAGGTACACAGTCTGATTTCAGTCTTTTTGTATTTATTGAGGCCTGTTTTGTGACTTAATCTGTGGTCTGTCCTAGAAAATGTTCCATGTGCACTTAAAAAGAATAAGTATTCGTCTGTTTTATGATGCCATGTTCTGAATATATCTATTAAATCCAGCTGGTGTAATTACTGGGTTGTAGGGTCAAAGGAACCCTCTTACTGTTGGTGAGAATGCAAACCGGTGCAACCACTCTGGAAAACAGTATGGTGTTTCCTCAAAAAGTTAAAAATAGAACTACCTTACAACCCAGCACTTCTAGGTATTTACCCAAAAGATACAAAAATATTGATTTGTGAGATTAGGAAGGTTACTGGGGGGTGGGAGGGTAGGGATAGGGTGGATGGGTTATGGACATTGGGGAGGGTTTGTGCTTTGGTGAATGCTGTGAAAGATGTAAGCCTGATGATTCACAGACCTGTACCCCTTGGGCAAAGAATAAAAATAAAATGAAAATGAAAAAAAAATATATTGATTTGAAGGAGCACATGCACCCTGATGTTTATAGCAGCATTATCAATAGCCAATTATGGAAATGTCCATTATGAGCCCAAATGTCCATCAACTGATGAATGTATAAAGAGAAAGTGGTGTGTGTGTGTGTGTGTGTGTGTGTGTGTGTGTGTGTATATGAATATTACTCAGCAAAAAAAAAAAATGAAATATTGCCATTTACAATGACATAGATGGAGCTACAGAGTATTATGCTAAATGAAATAAATCAGTTAGGGTGCCTAGGTGGCTCAGTTGATTGAGTGTCTGACTCTTGGTTTTGGCTTGGGTCATCATCTCATGGGTCTTGAGATTGAGCCGTGTGCTGGGAGTCTGCTTGAAGATTCTATCCCTCTGCCTTTCCCCCTACTCACACGCAGGCACTTACTCTCTCTCTCTCTCAAATAAATAAATCTATAAAAAAATAGGAAGAGGTCAGTCAAAAAAGACAAATACCATTTGATTTTACTCATGTGGAGTTTAAGGAACAAAACAAACAAAGTGAAAGAAAAAGGAGAGAGGCAAACCAAGAAACAGACTCTTAACTATAGAGAACAAACTGGTGATTACCAGAGGGGAGGAGACTCGGGGGAGAGGATAAGGATTAAGGAGTGCGCTTGTTTTGAGGAGCATTGAGTGTTGTGTGGAAGTGTTGAATCACTCAGGTGTACAGCTGAAACTAATATTACACTGTATGTTAACTAACTATAATTTAAAAACTTAAAAAAAAAGAAAAGAGGAAGAGAGGGAAGGAGGGCGGAAGGAAGAAAGAAAGAGAGGAAGAAAAAAAAAGAGTCAAACCAGTTTTAGTTCTTTGGGTAACTACTGAAGTCAAATGAATTCTCGTTTCTCTATCTCTCTTTCCCTCTCTCTTCTTCATTTTAGTAATTATTTAGGCATATGTTAAGTGTTCACAATTTTAGAGTTTGTATGGTACTTTGGTTTTACCCTTGTATCATTTTCAAATGTCTTTCATTTTAATAATGCTTCTAGACTTAAAGTCTAAATTTAGGCTTCGTCTGAATTTAGTATTCTACCCAGCTCTTCTTTGTCTAGTGTTGACCTAATAGACAATATCATTTAAAATTGTATTAGCAAATACTGAACATTTTGGAATAAGTAAAAATGGTAAGACCACCACATGAAAACTAAAAAGCATTGGTTAGGGAAATTAAAGAAAACCTTAAATAAATGGAGGAATCTATCGTGTTCATAAGTGTCAGACTGCATAGTATGTAATTTCAACATAATCTTTCTTTTTCTTTTTCAGTAATTGTTTATCAGATTACAAACTTCACATAGCCATGAAAAGACTACAAAATGGTCAAGAGAATCTTTAAGAACAAAGCTGGAGGACTTACAGTACCACATAGTAAGACATATAAAACTATAATAAATTCTAATGTGGCATTAATTTATTTAATCAAAAGGAACTATGTTAATATTCTCATGAGTAAAGGCATCTAAATAGATTGGCACAAAACATTTAAAGGCACTGAATGACTTACTCTTTTAAAAAATGTCTGTGCATCATATTCTTGGCAAATGAGAAAATACTTGGTTTAGTGATATGATTTAATTGTTTCAAATATTGGTCTTGGGACAGTTTTATAAAAAAACATGTGTTTTGTTTCATCAGACAGTCTGTTTAGAAAATAAAATAATTGTAAATCAAATTCTGTAAAACAAGTTAGTAACATAATAAATATATAGTGAACAATATACCATAAATAAGGAATATGTATCAGGGAGGATAATGATTCCTCAGCAAATAAATTATTGATATAACTGACCAGTTAAGTTGATTAGTGGAAAATACCATGAAGCATCAGTATATGTTCTTGAAAGCATTAGTAAAATTCCATAGCCAATAATGTAAAAACAAAATAAAACAACAACAACAAAAACAAAGAAAACTGCAACAATATTAAGATATAAATACAATTTCTCAACCTAGTAAAAAGTACTTCTTAAAAACCTAGAGTTCACAAGGACTCATGGAATGAGGTGTACATAATCTGTGTCTCACAGTATTAATTGCATATTCCTTTCTCCAAAGAGGGTGTTCTACATGTGCTGGACTAGAAGAACCAATGAAAGATATGAGCCTAGCACATCAGATTCTCTACCAGCATTACCCTTAATATTGCCCAGTTATTTTATTTATTTTTTTTATTCATTAATTCTCACTAGTTCAGTGAATATTTTTGAGAATCTACTTTTTGCAATATATTGCATTAAGTATGGGTACAGATAAAAGACAAATTAGGTATAGAACTTGCTTTCTAGTACCTTTTAAAATTATATTACCAGGGTGCCTGAGTGGTTCAGTAGGTTAAGTGTCTGCCTTTGGCTCAGGTCATGATACTGGAATCCCAGGATCAAGCCCCGTGTGGGGCTCCCTGCTCAGTGAAGAGTCTGCTTCTACCTCTCCCTTTGTGCCCCCTTACACCAGCCCTTGTTCTCTCTCTCGCTCACTCTCTCTCTCAAATAAATAATTAAAACCTTTTAAAAATAAATAAAATTATATTACCTATGTATTTGTGTTTCATAAGCACATATTTATGTTATCCGTATTCATATGCATTTTTATCAGGGGAATTGATAATTTTGATATGTGTGTGTGTGTGTGTGTGTGTGTGTGTGTGTTTGTATAAGTAAACGAGAGCAATGGAAATAATTTAACTGAATTGACATACAAATCTAAAATTAAAATGTCCCATCCAAAGCCATAAATATAGGTGTTTATTTTTTAAAATTTTTCTGAATAATTATCCTCATATGTTTATAACTAATGAAATTCATTAAGTGAATATATGAAAACGTGGTAAAGCACAGTAAGTATGTCAACTTATTTTGATAAATTTTATTTGAAACAAATACTTGTCTCTAAAGTTGAATAAAATAATTCAGTATTTTCTCATCAAGACAATAAAGATAATATGTATGTTAAATTTAATGGTACTTTTAGAGTGCACAAAGTACAAATATCTTAGGATGTATATTTATAATTATTATTTTATTAATCTGTCCCTTTGGTGAATATTTTAACTTAATTTTGACCAAATTAAATGCCAGAAACAATATATTATATTTCATATGTTACTACCTACTAAAATCATAATGCTGATTTATTGCTGTGATCTTCTATTTAAAGCATGAACAAGAACTATTAAACTCTCATTCCAGAAGGGAAATTTTTATTATTAACAGATGCATTCTAACTGGGGAGTCTCATGCTGCTGTGAAATATGAGTCTTACTTCAAGATGCATTTATTCATTACGTGTATACAGGGACCAAGAGGTGGTTCAGCTCTGGGCCCAGGCTGTATTCTTGGCTCCTGTTGTCATCAGCTCCCTAAGTGATTCCGCTTCCCTCGTCCCCAGGGATCTGCCCATTGTTATATTTCTTCCTGTGTAAACACTGTTTTACCAGTATAGATGAGCACTCTCTCCTCCTTCCTACTTTGCTCTAATAAAATACCCATTTTTCACAAACAGGAGGACATTCATTTTTCCCACATCATTTTTCAAGTACCAAATCATGGCATTTCAAATTTTAAGTAAACAAAAAGTCCAATTTTTCATAGTGACAGCAACTGCATTGATGTATGAACCTGAAACACCAAATGACTTATTCCTGATGATATTTGAGGAAGCCCCTCGTATTTTTAAAACATGTCAAAATGATTTGTTTTGGCATTGCATTATAGCCGTTGTTTATGTAAGTTCTTAATAGGTTATGTTTCATTATCTGGGGTATAGGTCCCTGTTATAAATTAGATTCCATCTTCTAAAAGTATCCTCATTATAGGTTCAAAGGACAGATGATGCCAAGTACTCCGTACTTAAATAAATCTCATAAGCTTGCAGGCTGCCCGATTGACATACTGAAATCTTGGAAGCAGTAGAAACAATGACAAACATGAAACTTCTATTTTTTTTTTTTTTAACATTTAGAGTGAGCTGCAATACAAGTGTCTAGATGATCTCCAAAATGGACAGAACCTGTTTTCTTGTCTGGATATCCTGAGAGAGAAAAGTAAGTGTCACAGCAATTGCCTTTTCGTTTTGTTGCAGTGAAAAAACCATAGGGATGTGTTTTAAAAAGAAAGTACTTGTAGCCGTCAACATAATGCTGTGCCCGTCCCTTCACTGCCTTGTGTGAGTGGACAGTGATAAATGAAAAGGGCTGTAAAAAGCAAGGGTTCACTTCAGGTCTGAGGTTTCTACCTTTCCAGAGTGATTGGCTAGGACCTCATGGCTTACAGGGTGCCAAAAAGTACTCTTTATTGTTTTTTCCCATGACTTTAGTGGAGTATGATGATATAATTCAGTGCTTAAAAGTTTAAGATCTAGAATTAGGATGCAAAATTGTGAAATCCACATTTACTTTTTCTTAATCTTTGTGGGGCTTGAGGGAGGGGTGACTCGAGCCCTAATTTAATGTTTGTGTTGGTGAAATTGACATACAGTAACTGCACATATTTAAAGCATACAATTTCTCATGCTTTCACATATGTAGACACCAACGAATTCCATCACTAACAATATAGTGAACATATTCATCACCCCAAAAGTTTCCTTATGCTGCTTTCTAATTCCTCCACCTGTCCCTTTGTGCTGCTCTCCTATTGTTACAGGCAACCACTGACCTGCTTTTTTGAATATAGATTAGTTTTTATTTTTTGAAATTTTATATAAATGGAATTAAACAAGAAACAAAACATATACAAAAGATACAAATATATGTATTTGGGGGACTTTGGCCTCTTTACTAAACATAATTATTTCAGGAATTACTTGTTGTTTTATGTATTATTTGTTCCTTTTATTGCTAAATAGGATTCCATTTGGCGGGTAAGCCACAATTTGTTTATCTATTCCCCTGTTGATGAACGTTTGGGTTCTTTCAAGTTTTTAGCTCTATTACTAATAAAGCTAGTATGAACATTCCTGTACAAACCTTTCTAACAACATACTTTTTTTTTTAAAGATTTTATTTATTTATTTGACAGAGAGAGAGATTACAAGTAGGCAGAAAGGCAGGCAGAGAGACAGGGAGAGGAGGAAGCAGGCTCCCTGCTGAGCAGAGAGCCCAATGCGGGCCTCCATCCCAGGACGCTGAGATCATGACCTGAGCCGAAAGCAGAGGCTTTAACCCACTGAGCCACCCAGGCGCCCTTTTTTTTTTTTTTTAGTGTCGGTTACTTACCTAAGGTTAGAGTATCTGGGTTATATGGTAGGTACACGCTTAAATGTTTTAGAAGCTGCTAAATTGTTTTCCAAAATGAATATAATATTTTACGTTACCATCAGAAACGTCTAAGTGTTCCAGTTTCTGCATATCCTTGCCAGCACTTGTATTGTGAGCTATTTAACTGTAGTCATCTAAAATGTGTGATGGAATTCCATTGTGTTATTAATGTGCATTTCGCCATGATTTTAGTGAAGTGTCTGTTCTAAATTTTTCCCATTTTTATTAGGTTGTTGCTGCTTATATTAGGTTTTAATATTATATATTTGATATAAATACATTATCAGATACATGCTTAGCAAATATTTTTCTCCCAGTTTATGTCTTGGATTTTCATTAATTTAATAGTGTGTTTCAAAGAATTTTAATATTTTGATATATTACAATTTAATATTTTTTATGGATCCCAGTTTTAGAGTCATATCTAAGAGCATCTTTTAAAGAGAATTTAAAAATTTTTGATAAATTACAATTCATTTTTTTATGGTCTTAGGATCATATGTAAGAAGGGTTTGCCTAACCCAAACTTCTAGAATATTATACATTTAGGTTTAAGTAAATGTTTATATATGTCATCAGTATTGGTTTAAATTAGCTATTTACATATGAATTTCAGTACAATTTGTTGAAAGATTATGCATTCTCCCCTGAAATGGTTGGCAAACTTGGTTGAAACTCATATTCTGACAGTTGTAAATACATGTCATATATGTAGAGGTATTTTGGGACATCTACATTCAGGGACACTGATATAATTTGACTCTATGAAATATACTTTAGAATAAATTGTATAGTAAGTAAAGCTTATAATGTAGCTTCATACTAAGTTTTAAAGTTAGTTACTATTTATCCTCCCAATTTGTTCTTATTTTTTAAAGTTGTTTTGACTTTTTTGGAACTTTTGCATTTCAATGTTAATTACCTTTAAAAAAAAAACTGCTGGGATTGTGATTGTGATTGTATAGAATCTATAGATCAATTTTGGGAGAATTAATATCTGAAAGATATTGATCTTTAGACTCATAAACTGAATATATCTTTCTGTTTATTTTGGTCTCCAATTCCTCAGGAATGTTTTACAGTTTTCTGTGAATAGGTTTTTTTATATCCTTTGTCAGATTGATCCCTAAGTATTTTGACTTTTGTTGGTATTAAATGGTATTGATTTAAAAAAAAATCCAACTTTTCTTGCTACTATGTAGAAATGAAATTTTATTTTCAGAAATCTTGCTAAACTCACTTATTCATTCTGGTAGCTTTTTTCTAGACTCCCACAAGATTGTCTACATTGATGATCATATCATCAATAAAGATAATTTCACTTTTTCCTTTCCAGTACATATGGATTTTATTTTATTTTTTTATTTTATTTTTTTTTCTTGCTTTAAAAAAGTTTTGCACTTTCTTAAATTCCTAGGGCAATGGTAGATAGAAGTAGTGAGAGTGGGCACTCATGTCTTACTCTTGATTTTAGAAAGAAAATATTCAGTTTTCCACAAGTACATATTAGCTATACTTTCTTCATAGATGTCTTTATCGGATTAACAAAATTTCCTTCTATTCCTGGTTTGTTGACAGTTTTATCAGGAATGATTATTAGATTTTGTGAGATTCTTTCTGCAGGTATATTAGATGAATTTTTTTATAGTTTAGTCTGTTAATGTGGTAAATTACATTAATTTATTGTGTTGTGTTAAACCAACTTTAAAATCCTGGGATAAACTCCACTAGCTTATAACTTTATTCTTGTTATATATTGTTGGATTTTAGGTGCTAACATTTGTTTTGGATTTTTGCATCCAGTTCCTGAAAGATACTGGTTTGTCATATTTTTTCTTCTGCAATGTGTTTGCATGATTTTAATATCAGGATAATGCTGGCTCCATAGAATTCTTTAATTTTCTCAAAGAGCTTGAGCAGAAATATTTTTTTTTCCTTAAATATTTGTTAGAGGTTACCAGGAAATCTACTTGAGCCTGGGGTTCTTTTTGTAGGATGGTTTCTAACTATAAATTTAATTACTTTAAATTATATAGGTTATCTATGTATTAGTGAGCTTTGGTAATTTATTTCAAGGAATTTGACCATTTCATCTAAGTTGCCCAATTTACTAGCATAAAGTTGTTTGTAATTTTCTCTTATTATTCTTTTATTATCCCGTATCTGTATAGTGATTTTAACACTCTCCTTCCTAGTTTTGTTAATATTTGTTTTCTCTCAATTTTCCCTCATGAGTCTGACTAGAGCAAGGATTGGCAAATGTTTTTCTACATAAAATCAGATAGTAAATATATTAGGCGGCGGCCCACATCAGGTCTCTGTTACATGTTTCCCTTCCCTTCCCTTCCCTTTCTTGTAAAAAATGCCTAACATGAAATCTGCCCTTTTAAAAAACCTTTAAGTGTGTAATACGGTATTATTAATATATTCACATTTTTATATAGCAGATATCCAGTACTTTCTTATCTTTCCTGACTAAAATTCTATATCCATTGAATAGTAGCTGTTTCCCCTCCCCCAGTCCTTAGAAACTGTCATTTTATTTCTGCTTCTAAAGTTTGACTAAGTTACTTCATGTAAGTGGAATCATGCAGTGTTAGTCTTTCTGTGATGGTTTATTTCTTTCACTTAACATAATATTCTCATAACTCATCTATGGTGTAGCATACAGCAGGAACTGATTCACAAGAAAACAAAACTCAATTAAAAAGTGGGCAAAGAACTTGAATACACATTTCTGCAAAGAAGACATAGAAATACTCAACAGGTATAGAACAGAATAGAAGCTTGACATTACTAATTATCAGGGAAATCATGACAATTAGTTAATTAAAATCATGATACTACTTTCCTCCTGTTAAGACGACCATTATCAAAAAAATAGAAAATAACAGAACAGAAAATAACAGGTTCTGTCCAGAGTAAGGAGAAATTGAAACACTTGTGCACTATTGGTAGGAATATAAAATGGTAGAATTATCAAACTGGTAGTAATATAAAATACAGCCATTATGGAAAACAGTTTGGAGTTTCTTCAAAAAATTAAATTAAATTACTATGTAATCTAGGAATTCCTCATCTGAGTATCACTCAGAAGAATTAAAAACAGGATCTTGAAAGAGTTATTAGCAGTCCCATGTTCATCGTGCATTGTCCACAATACCCAAAAGGTAGAAACAACCTAAATGTCCATCAGTGAATAAATAGATAAATTGTGGTATGTACATATAACAGAATATTATTCAGCCTTAAAAAAGAAAGAAACCTTTTTAAGTTTTCTTTTTTTCATAGCACAAATGCCATTCGAAAATAGACTGATGGCCAAATTTGGCCCCTAGCCAATAATTGCCAATTCGTGGGCTCAAGTTTTATTCATATGTTGATTTTCTCAAAGCACCACCTTTTAGCTCATTGATTTTTCTCTATTTTTCTATCTTTTCCAGTCCATTGATATTGACTCTGATCTTTCATATTTTCCGTTTTCAATTTTTTTCAGTTGAATTTTTGTTACTTTTCTAGTTTCTTAATGTAGCAGCTGAATTTATTTCTAATAAAAGTGCTTATTGATGGGGTGCCTGGGTGGCTCAGTGGGTTAAGCCTCTGCCTTCAGCTCAGGTCATGATTTCAGGGTCCTGGGATCAAGCCCCGCATCAGGCTCTTTGCTCAGCAGAGAGCCTGCTTCCTTCTCTCTTTGCCTGCCTCTCTGCCTACTTGTGATCTCTCTCTCTCTATGTCAAATAAATAAAAATAAAATCTTTTTTTAAAAAAAGTACTTATTGATATATTATTCTTCCTAAGTGCTACTGTAGTGCCACCCCACATATTTGATATATTGTGGAATATGGTCTACCTTCACAAATGTTCCACGCACACTTAAAAGAATATATATTCTGCTATTACGTGGAATGTTTTAAAATGTCAGTTAGACCAAATTGCTCTATAGTGTTGCTCAAATCGTCTATATCCCTCCTGACTTTCTGGCTACTTGTTCTATTAACTGATGAGGTAGGGGTTTTGCATTGTTTAGGTAGAATTACAATTACAGCTTTGTCGATCACTTCTAGCATTTGTCACCTTTTTGTTTCATGTGTTTTGATTACCCTGTTATTATGTACATAATTATTTAAAATTGTACATTCTTTTGATGAATTGGTCCCTTTGTCATTAGAACATGACCTTCTTTATCCCTTATAATCTTCTTTACTCTAAAATTTACTCTATATAGTTTCTATTTTGTATTTGTGTTTATGTATTAATATACCCTTTCCAGCTTTCCTTTGCCTTCTGATGTGTGTCATTTCCATCCTTTTCCTTTAAACTTACTTGTGTTTTTCATTTTAAAGTTGATTTCTTGTAAGCAGCATAAAGCTGAGTCTTGCTTTTTTATCTAATCTGACACACTCTGCTTTTAAATAGAATGTTTTAACCATTCATTTTTATTGTGTGATTTATCTAGGTGGTCTTGAATCTAGAATCTTTTTGTTGGTGTTTTGTTTATCCCCTCTGTATTATGTTTTCTTCTCTCTTTTCCTGCCTTCTTTTATATTGAGCTTGGCTTTCTTTTTTTATGCCTTACTGACTGTAACTATTTGTTTTTTTAGTGGTTACTTTAGGACTTATATTATACATCCTAAACATCACTGTTTACCTTCAAGTGATATATACCACGTCATGAAAGTATAGAAATCTTAAAATATACTCTCATTTCTCCACTAGCTGTCCTTCAAGTATTACTGTTATATATTTTACTCATATGTTGTAAACTCTCACAATATAATACTATTTTATTTAGTTATGTTTAAAGAGTTTATATGATTTTTTTAAAAAGTCATATATTTACAATATGTTTTTTTATTCTTCATGGCTATACTCTTGAGTCTATACTCAAGTTTACACCTTGTAATATTTTTCCTTCTACCATAGGGACTCCCTTTCAATTTTATTATAGAGCAGATCTACTTGTAATCAATACTTTGAGGGAGGTCTAGTATTCCCAAGGTCATTTTCTTTGAAGAAATTTTAAATGGTATTGTTTTAAACTTCAGTATCCATATGACTCTCATTAATATGCATTAATACAATTTATTTTTCTGTGATGCTCTTGGATCCTGTGACTCTGCTGAACTCGCTTATTAATTCTTGAAATATATAAATTTATACATACATATAATTTATACATATAATTTATAAATTCTGGGGATTTTCTACATACACAACTGCAAATTATGTCATCTTTTCCCACCCTCTGTTTTGATGCCTTTTATTTCTTCTTGTGTGATTGTTTAGGTTAGAAATTCCAATAGACTTGAAAAAGGGTGGTAAGAAAGGACATCTTTGTCTTGTTTCCAACCTTAAGAGAAAACACTCAGAATTTCATCATTAGATACAATATTAACTATAGAGATTTTTTTGGAGATATCCTTTTTTAGATCGAAGAGGTGTGCTATTCCTAGTGTGCTGAGATTTTTTTTTCATAAATGATATTGGATTTTATAAAATGCTATTTATGTGTTAATTTGTCATATTGTGATAATCGATCAGTTTCTTTTTTAGCCTGTTGCTACTGTGGATTAGATTGATATTTTAGATTGCTGAATGTTGAACAAGTCTTCAATACCTGGAGTAAATTCTACTTATCCTTGTAAAATTAATTATTTTTATATATTTTTATATTTGATTTACTAATATTTTGTTAAGGATTTTTGTATCTAAGTTTATGAGAGATATTAGCCTGGAGAGTTTGTTGTTTTTTGGGGTTTTTTTCCTTCTACTATCTTTGGGTTTCTTATTTTTTGAGAAATATTTAATATTGATAAAGAATTTTAGGTTGATAGTTTTTTTTTGTTTTTTGGGTTTTTTTTGGGGGGGGTATTTGTTTTCAGTATGAACATGTTGCTCAACAGTGTTTTTGTTTGCATTATTTCTGGTGAAGAATCTGCTGTCATCATTATGTTTGTTACTGTGTATGCAATGTTTCCCTCCCTATGGGTACTTTTAAGGTTATGCCCTTATTTCTGATTTTGAGCAATTTTTGAATATGGTATGCTTTGGTTTAGTGTTTTCATGTTTCTTGGGTTGGGTTCATTGACCTTGAATCTGTAGGTTTATTTTTGTCAGCAAATTTGGCAAATTTCAGCTGTTATTTTTCCAATATTTTTCATTCTCACCACTCTCTCTTCTCCTTTGGGAACTCCAATTACATGCATATTAGAGTGTTCACTGATTTTTTAAAAAATTATTTTTCACCTCTGTGTTCCATATTTGATAACTTATCCTACTATATGTTCAAGTATCTTCTGTCGTGTCTAATCTGCAATTTATTTACATTTAATGTATGTTTCATCCCAGACATTGTACTTTTATTTACTTTTTAAATTAACATATAGTGTATTATTTGCCCCAGGGGTACAGGTCTGTGAATTATCAGGCTTACACATTTCACAGCACTCACCATAGCACAAACCCTCCCCAAAGTCCTTAACTCACCTACCCTATCCCTATCCCCCCATCCCCCAGTAACCCTAAATTTGTTTCATGAGATTAAGAGTCTCTTATGGTTTGTCTTCTTTCCAATCCCATCTTGTTTCATTTTTTCCCTCCCTACCCTCCACGACCCCCTGCCCTGCCCCTCAAATTCCTCATATCAGAGAGATCACATGATAATTGTCTTTCTCTGATTGACTTATTTCTCTTAGCATAATACTCTCTAGTTCCATCCACATCATTGCAAATGGCAAGATTTTGTTTCTTTTGATGGCTGCATAGTATTCCATTATATATATCTATATACCACATCTTCTTTATCCATTCATCCATTGATGGATTTCTAGGTTCTTTCCACAGTTTGACTATTGTAAACATTCCTGCTATAAACATTCAGGTGCACATGCCCCTTCAGATCACTACATTTCTATCTTTTCGGTAAATACCCAATGGTGCGATTGCTGGGTCGTAGGGTAGCTCTATTTTCAACGTTTTGAGGAACCTCCATACTGTTTTCCAGAGTGGCTACACCAGCTTGCATTCCCACCAACAGTGTAGGAGGGTTCCCCATTCTCCACGTCTTCGCCAACATTTGTCATTTCCTGACTTGTTAATTTTAGCCATTCTGACTGGTGTGAGGTACTATCTCACTGTGGTTTTGATTTGTATTTCCCTGATGCCAAGTGATGCTGAGCACTTTTTTGTGTATCTGTTGGCCATTTGGATGTCTTCTTTTCAGAAATGTCTGTTAATGTCTTCTGCCCAATTCTTGATTAGGTTATTTGTTTTTTGGGTGTTGAGTTTGGTAAGTTCTTTATAGAATTTGGATACTAGCCCTTTATCTGATATCTGATATTTGCAAATATCTTCTCCCATTCTGTCAGTTTTCTTTTGGTTTTGTTAACTTTCATTTGCTGTGTAAAAGCTTTTGATCTTGATGAAGTCCTGTCTCAGTAGTTCATTTTTGCTCTTGCTTCCCTTGCCTTTGGTGATATTTCTAGGAAGAAGTTGCTATAGCTGAGGTTGAAGAGGTTGCTGCTCAAGGAGAACCTTGAGGTTCTCCTCAAGGATTTTGATGGATTCCTGTATCACATTGAGGTCTTTCATCCATTTGAGACTGGTTTTGTGTGTGGTGTAAGGAAATGGTCCAGTTTCATGCTTCTGCATATGGCTGTCAAATTTTCTCAACACCATTTGTTGAAGAGACTGTCTTTTTCCCATTGGATATTCTTTCCTGCTTTGTCAAAGATTAGTTGACCATAGAGCTGAGGGTTCAATTCTGGGCTCTCTATTCTGTTCCACTGATCTATGTGTCTGTTTTTGTGCCAGTACCATACTGTCTTAATGATTATAGCTTTGTAAAGGAGTTTGAAGTCTGGCATTGTGATACCACCAACTTTGTTTTTCTTTTTCAACATTCCTCTGGCTATTTGGGGTCTTTTCTGGTTCCTAATAAATTTTAGGATTATTTGCTCCATTTCTTTGAAAAAATTGATGGTATTTTGATAGGGATGCGTTAAATGTGTAGATTGGTCTAGATAGCATAGATGTTTTCACAGTATTTGTCCTTCTAATCCATGAGCATGGAACATTTTTCCATTTCTTTCTGTCTTCCTCAGTTTCTTTCATGAGTACTTTATAGTTTTCTCAGTATATTTTCTTTGCCTCTTTGGTTAGGTTTATTACTAGATATCTTATGCTTTTGGGTGCAGTTGTCAATGGGATCAACTCCTTAATTTCTCTTTCTTCTGTCTTGTTGGTGTATAGAAATGCAGCTGACTTCTGTGCATTTATTTTATATCCTAACACTTTACTGAATTCCTGTATGAGTTCTACAAGTTTTGGAGTGGAGTCTTTAGGGTTTTCCACATAAAGTATCATACCATCTGCAAAGAATGAGAGTTTGACTTCTTCTTTGCTGATTTGGATGCCTTTTATTTCTTTTTGTTGTCTGATTTCTGAGGCTAGGACTTCTAGTACTATGTTGAATAGCAGTGGTGATAGTGGATGTCCCTGTGGTGTTCCTGACCTGAGGAGAAAAGCTCTCCTCTTTCATTCATGATCTCTCCTCTTTCATTCATGATTTTATTAATTTGGCTCCCTTCTCCTTTCTTTTGGATAAGTCTGGCCAGGGGTTTATCAATCTTATTAATTCTTTCAAAGAACCAGCTCCTAGTTTCATTGATTTGTTCTACTGTTCTTTTGGTTTCTATTTCATTGATTTCTGCTCTGACCTTTATTATTTCTCTTCTCCTGCTGGGTTTAGGCTTTCTTTGCTGTTCTTTCTCCTGCTCCTTTAGGTGTGGGGTTAGGTTTTGTACTTGAGACCTTTCTTGTTTCTTAAGAAAGGCTTGTATTGCTATTTACTTTCCTCTCAGGACGGCCTTTGCTGTGTCCCAAAGATTTTCAACAGTTGTGTTTTCATTTTCATTTGTTTCCATGAGTTTTTTCAATTCTTCTTTAATTTCCTGGTTGATCCATTCATTCTTTAGTAGGATGCTCTTTAGCCTCCTTGTATTTGAGTTCTTTCCAACTTTCCTCTTGTGACTGAGTTCTAGTTTCAGAGCATTATGGTCTGAAAATATGCATCCCAATCTTTTGGTACTGGTTGAGACCTGATTTGTGACCCAGAATGTGATCTATTCTGGAGAATGTTCCATGTGCACTAGAGCACTAGAGAAGAATGTGTATTCTGTTGTTTTGGGATGGAATGTTCTGAATATATCTGTGATGTCCAACTGGTCCAATGTGTCATTTAAAGCCTTTATTTCCTTGTTTATCTTTTGCTTAGAGGATCTGTCCATTTCAGTGAGGGGGGTGTTAAAGTCCCCTACCATTGTTGTATTTTTGTTGATGTATTTCTTTGCTTTTGTTATTAATTGGTCTATATAGTTGGCTGATCCCATGTTAGGGGCATAGATATTTAAAATTGTTAGATTTTCTTGTTGGGCAGACCCTTTAAGTATGATATAGTGTCTTTCTTCCTCTCTTATTATAGTCTTTGGCTTAAAATCTAACTTGTCTGATATAAGGATTGCCACCCCAGCTTTCTTTTGATGTCCTTTGGCATGATAAATTGTTTTACACCCCCTCACTTTAAATCTGGAGGTGTCTTTGGGTCTAAAATGAGTTTCTTGTAGACAGCATATCAATGGGTCTTGTTTTTTTTAATCCATTCTGATACCCTGTGTCTTTTGATTGGGGCATTTAGCCCATTTACATTCAGGGTAACTATTGAAAGATATGAATTTTGTGCCGTTGTTTTGCCTGTAAGGTGACTGTTACCCTATGTTGTCTCCGTTCCTCTATGGTCTGTTACTTTTAGCCTCTCTCTCTGCTTAGAGGACCCCTTTCAATATTTCCTGTAGGACTGCCTTGGTGTTTGCAAATTCTTTTAATTTTTGTTTGTCCTGGAGGGTTTTATCTCTCCTTCTATTTTCAATGACAATCTAACTGGATATAGTATTCTTGGCTGCATATTTTTTCAGTTAGTGCTCTGAATATATCATGCCAGTCCTTTCTGGCCTGCCACGTCTCTGTGGATAGGTCTGCTGTCAATCTAATATTTCTACCATTGTATTTTACAGACCTCTTGTGCTGAGCTGCTTTCAGGATTTTCTCTTTTCCACGAAGACTTGTACATTTTACTATTAGATGATGGGGTATGGACCTATTTTTTTTGATATTGAGGGGGGTTCTCTGTGCCTCCTGGATTTTGATGCTTGTTCCCTTTGACAAATTAGGGAAATTCTCTACTATTATTTGCTCCAATATACCTTCTGCCCCTCTCTCTCTTTCTTCTTCTTTTGGGATCTCAATTATTCTGATATTGTTTCATCTTATGATATCACTTATCTCTTAAATTCTCCCCTTGTGGTGTAGTAGTTGTTTATCTCTCTTTTGCTCAGCTTCTTTATTCTCCATCATTTGGTCTTCTATATTACTAATTCTCTCTTCTGCTTCATTTATCCTAGCAGTAAGAGCCTCCATATTTTATTGCCCCTCATTAATAGCTTTTTTTATTTCAACTCGGTTAGATTTTAGTTCTTTTATTTCTCCAGAAAGGGATTTTATTTATCTAGAAGGGGATTCTATAGTATCTCCTATGCTTTTTTCAAGCCCAGCTAGCATCTTTACAGTCATCATTCTGAACTCTAGTTCTGACATCTTACTAATGTCCATATTGATTAGGTCCCTAGCCTTCAGTACTGCCTCTTGATCTTTTTTTGTGTTGAGTTTTCTGCCTTGTCATTTTATCCAGGTAAGAATAGATGAATGAGAGAACAAAATACTAAAAGGGTAGCAACGGCCCCATAAAAATATACACTAACCAAATCAGAAGAGACCCAAAACTGGAGGGAGAGGAAAGAGGGAAAAAAAGAGGAGGAGGAGGAGGAGGAGGAGGGGGA
>LNAC01000021.1:3331174-3443281 GCA_002007465.1 Ailurus styani | reverse complement strand
GGAAGAAGGAGGAGGAGGAGGAGGAGGAGAAGAAGAAGAAGAAGAAGAAAAAGAGGAAGAAGAAGAAAAGAAAAAAATATATATATATTAGACTGGTGAATTGAACAGAGCCACACACTTGGTTTTGGGTGTATTTTGGCCTGTTAGAAGAAACTACCTCCCAAACTTTTAAAGAAAGAAAAACATGTATACACAAATAAGGGTAAACACAATGAAGGGATGAAATGTGACTGTAAAGATGAAATTTTAAAAAGATTCTAAAAACGAAATTGAGAAGATATGAAGTTTGGTTGAAAAAAGAAAAAAATTAAAAAGAGGAAAGAATGTAGTCAGGCTGGAGACTAGAACAAAGCCATGTGCTAGATTTAGGGTATATTTTCATCTATTAGAAGAAATTGTATCCCAGAGTTTTAAAGAAAAAAAACCCTATATGTATACAAAAAATAAGGTTAAATACAATGAAGGGATAAAAATATAACAATGAAAATATTAAAAGATTTTTTTAAAAGGTAATGATAAGGTAAAATATTTTTAAAATGTTAAAATAGGAAAGAGGAAAAATTTAATAAAAAACAATAAGAAAAAATAAAATTAAAAAAATTTAACTTTGAAAGACTAAAGGATCATGGGGAAAAAGCCATGAATTTTGTATGTTGTTTTCCCCTAGCTCTCGAGTTCTGCAGTTCTGAGTGTTCGGTGAACTTGGTCTTGGCTAGATGTTCTTGCTGATCTTCTGGGAGAGGGGCCAGTTGCAGTGATTCTCAAGTGTCTTTGCCTGAGGTGGAATTGTGCCACCCATGCTGGGGGCCAAGCTAAGTAATCTACTCTGGTTTGATCTCCAAGCTTTTGTTCCCTGAATGCTTTCCATACAGCTTTGGAGGGCGGGAATGAAAATGGCAGCCTCCCAATCTCTGGCCCTGTAGGAGCTGAGAGCTCGGGCCTCTATTCAATGAGTGCTTAGAGAAAAGCAGTCACTCACTTCTGTCTCCCTGGTCTCTGGCCGCACTCTGAGCTCACCCAGCCTGTGATTCAGCATTTCTATCTCTGGTGCATGGCCCTTTTGGAGTTTCCAAACCTAGCAGATTCCTGCAGCATGCTCCCACACTCCTCCCAGAGGAGGAAGGAGGAGGTCTGTCTGGATCTGCCACTTGTGGGGGTCTCTGCTCAAAGAACAGTGCCCCGACTGTGCCTCGGGTCACAGTTTAAGGTATTCCTGAGCTGAGAGCCCACTGCTTGGCTCCATCACTGCAGCTGGCTTCCCGTTCCAATACCTGGGAGTTCTGCCACACTCAGACACCCCTGGTCTTTCTGTGACCCTGCAGATCCTGAGACCACACTGTCCCACAAGGGCTCCCTCTTGCTTAGCCTCTGGAGCAACGTCCCTCAGTGGAGCAGACTTCTAAAAGTTCTGTTTTGTGCTCTGGTGCTCTACTCTTGCCAGGAGCCGGCCCCTCCCCCCATGATCTATCTTCCCGTGGCATCAGATCACTTCTCCGCCAAGTCCTACCTTCCAGAAAGTCATCGATTTTCTGTTCCTAGAACTGCTTCTCTTCTTCTCTTCAATCTCCTGTTGAGTTTGTAGGTGTTCAGAATGGTTTGATGGCTCTCTGGCTCAACTCCTGGGACCTGATGATAATCAGTCTCCTACTCCTCTGCCATCATTGCTCCTACTCCATTGTACTTTTATTTTTAAAAGTTCAATTTAGATCTTTTTATATCTTCCTTATCTGTACTTAACTGTGTAAACATGTTTAATACAGTTATAGGAACTTTTTTTGTCTATATTTTATAATTTTATATTTGTGCTAGTTCTGGATTCACTACAGTTGTTTAATTTTCAGCTTTGTAATGAGTTATTTTTTCCCTGCTTTTTCACATACCTGGTAATATGTTATTAACTATGAGACATTATGAATTTTGACCTTCCTGGGCGCTAGGTATCTTTGTATTCCTGTAAAAATTTTTGAGTTTTCTTAAGGGACATAGTTAAGTTACTTAGAAATAGCGATATCCTTGAATCTTGATTTTAAGATTTGTTTAGTGGAGCCAAAACAGCAGTTATTTTCTCTACTTATGCAAATTGCTTCTAAGTAATATTCCTTGAATTATGATTTGTCTACTCTTACTGGAAAACCATATCAGGTATAATTCCCTCTAATCCATTCAGTGGTCTTTCCCCAGCCTTAGTTTCTTCACACATATGCACTGATCAGGACTTTTTGGACACCTTTTCCAGATCTTTTTTTTTTTTTTTAAAGATTTTTTTTTTGTATTTTTTTATTTACTTGACACACGAGAGAGAGAGAGAGAGAGAGAGAGAGAGAGAGAGAGAGAGAGATCACAAGTAGGCAGAGAGGCAGGCAGAGAGAGGAGGAAGCAGGCTCCCCACTGAGCAGGCAGCCCGATGCGGGTCTTGATCCCAGAACCCTGGGATCATGATCTGAGCCGAAGGCAGAGGCTTTAACCCGCTGAACCCTGCAAATCTTTAGAGTTATCTTTATGTGCAGCTCTCTTCTCTCTGGTTCTGTCCTTCAAACACTAGTTGTCTTGGTTCCCTGGAATCAGCTTTGTCTCTCTCTTTCTCTTTCTGGAATTCTGTGTTCTGCCTGGGCTCCCCTCCCTGCATTACATTTGGTATCGTCTATCAAAACCATAATCTCATGTAAATTTAGTGGTCATCCTTTGCTTTCCATCTTTCAGAGATCACTATCTTTTCCTGATGTCCAATGTCTTGAAAACCATCATTTCATATATTTTGTCTGTTTTCTGGTTGTTTCAGGGGGAAGATAAACCCAGTCCCTCTTATTCCATTTATTGAAGCAGAAGTCCTTTTCACTTGTTAATATCTATGTGACTTTGTACAAATCATAATCTCTCTTTCCAGAAAATGATAGTTTCTTTTTCACAGATATTATGAAACAATGCAAACAAGAATATTATATATTACATCTGTGTTACATAGGATTTAGAACAAAATATAGGCTCAATACTTGATTTTATTATTTAATTATAGCAGGAATTTGTAACTATTTCCTTTTACATAGCATTATTAAAATCTAAAAGTCAGAATTAAGAATTTTGGATACTGGGGCACCTGGGTGGCTCAGTGGGTTGAGCCTCTGCTGTCAGTCAGCTCAGGTCATTGATCTCAGGGTCCTGGGATTAAGCCCCAAATCAGGCTCTTTGCTCAGCAGGGAGCCTGCTTCCTTCTCTCTCTCTGCCTGCTTCTCTGCCTACTTGTGATCTCTCTTTCTCTGTGTCAAAAAAACAAAATCTTAAAATAATATTTTGATACTAAAATCATTTAAACATCTCAAAAAGTTTGCAAAAAGTTAGTATTTAAAAAAACTATGCTAGAAGGCTAGTAAATTTAATAAAACAACTGGAAGGCAATAAATATAAGCTTAAAATGTTTGTAACTGTTGAGCAAGAAATTGTAATTTCAGGATGCTTTTTCCTAGAGAAGTCATCAGAAATGAATAAAGATATATATGTGTAAAGGGTTGTTTGTAATACAGTGTTTCTGTATGTCACTAGTGTCTAATGTAGAAGTCTCTGTAAATAAATTATAACTCATATACCTTAGCCATTAAAAGTCATATTCAATGACATGAAATTTCTTCTTCTTATGCAGAAAGTGAAAAACAAGTTACAAATTTTAATACAGTAAAATTTGTCATTGTATGCCTTGAATTTCTTAGAAGTTGCATACTAAAATATTGTGTCATTATATCTGAATGATCAAATTATGGTTTGTTTTCCCTTCATTTTATATTTTCAATTTTGCAATATTTTACTAATTCATATATATTTTTCGGTAATGAGGAACTGAAAGTTAAATTTATATCAGTGTAAAAATAGAAGAATAACAATGCTCTTGGTGAAAGTATTCTGACATCATATTGGATTTGATACTAAAACTCTATTCAGGGATATGTCTGATAAAGTTTTTACTCTGATAAAATTATATTTTACAGATATAAAAAGTTTCCCCTAAAGAGTAGCAACCAGGTCCAATGGGCAACTAGTTTTCCACTCTTCATTTAAAAATGTTTTATAATTTGAGTTTCCAAAAACTGAGCACGTTCTTCAGATATGAAACAAATAATCTATTGATTTTTATGAGAAATACTAAGATGACTCGTTACATGACTGAGTGACAACAACACACTCTAGAGTTGAAAGGCATAACATCAAGTCATAATCCTGGTTCTTACCTTCTAAGTGGTCTGAGCAAGTCCTTAGCTTTACTCAACCACTGCTTTCTCATTTGTACATATAAAATCTCCACATTCTGGTTGTGGTATGAATTAAAGTAATATAACAAAAATACGATTTAGAGAATATTTTCAATACATAATAGATATTATTACTAAAAGGTTCAAATTGCCTCTGTCATATGCTTGAGTTAATATTTTTTAGACCATTTGTATCAGAGTTTTCAGAGAAAGAAAACCAATTGTATGTATATATGTATGCATGTATACATATATATATATGAATATGTTTATTACACATTATATATATAACTAGTTGATATATATATGTGTGTGCATATATATATATATATATATATATGTATATAATATACAGAGAGAATGAGAGAGAGATTTGTGGTAAAGAATGTTTTTCCTTTGATTGTGAGGACCAGCCAGTAAAATCTGAAATCTGTATAGCAGGCTGGAAATCCAGGATTTTTTTTTTTTTTTGGTAGTCTTGAGACAAAATTTCCTCCTTTCCAGGAAACCTCAGTTTTTACTCTTAAGACTGACCTATTTGGATTCATCTGATTGGCTGAGACACACCCACATTAGAAAGGCTGAGCTCTTTTACTTTGACAGCTGGTTGTAATTGTTAACCACATCTACAATATACCTTCACAGCAACACTTAGATTGCTGTTTGATTAAATAACTGGTGCTATGGTCAAGTTAAACTGATACATAAGAAACATCCCACCATTCCTTATAAAGCCATAGTCATTTCTGGAGATTCTTTTGAAGAAGGAGAGTTCTAGAAGAGCAGTTACTGCAATCTCTTTAAAAAATGAGCCCTTATCGTAAGTTCAAAACTCTTTTTAAATTTTCTCTTTAAAAAAGAGTTTTAAAATTTAAGAAGTAATCAGAAATATAGATTGTACATTTTCTAAAATGATTTAGTTAAATATAATAATAAATTTAAGTTAGAAAGTATTTCTGGAAAAGGAGATGGAGCTTAGAGTCCAGGAAGACTAAGACAACTGGTATTTGAAGGAAGAAGAACCAAAGAGAAGACAGCTGCATATAGAACAACATGCAAAGTATAATAAACTATTTTTAGTAATATTAATATTAGCTGACTTCTTGAATTCTTACCGTATGGTGGGCTGTATGATAGAATTTATGGAACTAAAATTTAGAGAGCTTATATAAGTTGTGCAAAAATGATACAGCTTCTGTAATATTTCTAGGTTCCATCCATGCTTGTCCCACTGTGGTTGATGGTATTTTCCAAAAAATAATAATAGCCATAATAATAGCTCTAGTCCCACATGCTTTTCATGAATATTGCCATTATCCCATAAAGGGGCAGATTTTCTTTCCTCTCTCTTTGAATCCAGATGTGCCTGTTATCTGCTTATAACTAACAACTCTGCTGAAATGAGGCTACTTGATTTCATAGGCAGAGTCATAAAAGGCAATGGAGCATCTTTTACCTGGCTCACTGGAATATTCATTCTTATGCCATATAAGCAATCAGACTGTCCTGATGCTGTTATGCTGTGAATAAGCCCAAACTATCACTTGTAAGATACACATGGAGAAATCTTAGGGTAGTATGAAGGTAGAGTAAGATTTCCAGCCAGGACTCCTAAGGTTTAAGTCACTATCTGATTGCACATAGCTGAGATATCTGGAGCCAGAACCACCCAAATGAGTCCTATCAAGGACTATGAAGAGTCTGAGAGCTTCCCTACTTTCAAGCTAACAAGTTAGCCTCTGCTACAATTTCAAAGATGCTGGAAGAAAACATTTCTAAGAAAAAGACCAAGGACTTTATTACCCATGGCATAGTAAGCAGTAAGAGATGAACTTCGTGTTGGCATCAGTTCATCTTATTTACCCAGTGTGTAAATGAGTGATAATGGAGTTATCCAGACAGATGTTGTACACACAGTGGTTTTGAGTCACAGCTGAGTAATCCAGATTTAGGAATTACCCCACTCACTAATCGTATGAAAGGACTGCTAACAAACCTGCCCAAACTCCCAGAGGGAGACATTATCTTTATTGCCCTGGTCAGGAAACACATGTGCCCTCTGTCTCAAAGGGAGACACTCTTAACTGTATTCCCAGGTTCATTGCTATACAAACACCCTTGGAAAAATGTTTATGAAAAAAAAGATGTCAATGCTTCTTATTCAGAAGATGGGCAGAAATGGAAGAGACGTGAATTGTCTCCCAACAAACTCTTCCAAATTTCTGATCCACAGATATGGTAGGAAATAAAATGAAATATAATGTTGTCTTAAGCCCATAAGGTTAGGAGGGATTTGTAGGCTATAGTAAAACAGGAAATATTATGTTTACATGTAGAGAACTTAGCAACTATAATTAATATGGATAGCTTTATCAAAACAGTAGATGTCAATTAACACCAAAGACCTGAAAGAATATAACATAAGAAGAGTTAACTTTTGAAGGGAAGATGAAACTAAAGAGATTTAAAAACTATTCGGAACCCAGAGCATATCCAAGGAAGAATATTATATTACGATATCACAAGTAAGTGCTATGGTGAGTGCTGTGAACTATGTAAGACTGACGATTCACAGAGCTGTACCCATGAAACAAATAATACATTATATGTTAATAAATTTTAAAAAAACAATATCACAAGTAATATTTAAGTATAATGGAAATGGGGGAAAGAGAAATCAAGTCAAATATGATTCAGAAATCCAAGGCAAATTAATCAAATTGCACTCAACTATGGCTGCTATAGCAAATTATGACAGATTTGATGGCTTAAAAAAACATGAATTTATTCTGTGATAGCTGTGGAGGCAAAAAGTGTAAAATCAGTATCACTAGGCTGAAATCAAGGTTTATCAAGACCAGTTTCCCTCCAGAGGCTATAGGGGAGAATCTGTTTCTTGATTCTTCCAGCATCTGGTGACTGCTAATATTCTTTGGTTTGTGCCTTATCATTAAAATCTCTGCCTCCCCGTTAAATAACCTTACCCTTTGGTTTTATATACCCCTCTCATAAGGATGCACGTGATGGCATTTACACCCACCCGGATAATCTCCCCATCTCAAGATTTTTGACTTAATCCTGTCTGCCTAGACCCTTTTCCAGTATAAAGCAACATTTATAGATTCCAGGGATTAAGAACGGATATCTTTGGGAGTCATTATTCTGCCCACTGCATGCAGTGATAGTCATTAATTATTACAATGAAAATGTTGCAAAACAAACAATCAAAATCTCAACTACTGTAATTAAGGTAATTCCATGTGGATTCAGCTGGTTTAGGATGACACTGGATTTATGACCTTCAGGTTTGCTCCCTTTGTCTGCATAACAAGTGGTGAGAACCCCCTGTCAGACTTCTTTCTCATACAGTCACAAAACACAAATGCTTGTGTTTTTACCCAGGAAGGATACTTTTCTAGAAAAACTGAACTGTGATATAGAAAAGACATACAGAATTAGCACTTTGGTGTCTCCAGTGAAAAACCCAACTCTTCAACCAATTATTATGCATTAAGCCAACTGCCCACCAGTCAATATACACTATTCACACAGAGCTGCTAATATTTTAGATCTCTATTTTTAAAAATGAATAGGCACATCGATGTAACAAATGTAGCACTCTAGTACAGTATGTGGGTATTGGGGGAGCTATGCATGTGTGGGACAGGTAGTATATGGAAACTCTCTACTTTCTGTTCAATTTTGTTGTGAATCTAAGGGTGCTCTAAAAATAAGGTTTATTAATTGAAAAAAGAATAGGTTCCCAAGGGTCTCTAGTCATTTGAATAAAGATTTAGTGCAAAAAAAAATTAGGAAAGAAAGGAGAACAAAAGCAATAAAGACAACCTGAAAACTATAATTAATATCCTTATAAAGATAAAACAAGGGGCGCCTGGGTGGCTCAGTGGGTTAAAGCCTCTGCCTTCAGCTCAGGTCATGATTTCAGGGTCCTGGGATCAAGCCCCGCATCGGGCTCTCTGTTCAGCAGGGAGCCTGCTTCCCCCTCTCTCTCTGCCTGCCTCTCTGCCTACTTGTGGTCTCTCTCTCGCTGTCAAATAAATAAATCAAATCTTTAAAAAAGAAAAAAAAAGATAAAACAAGACCCTCTATCAATGAAAGTATAAATATTATTTTTAATAAAGAACAACTAGAAAGAGATAAGTTTATGGAAATTTAAAATAATGTAGTTAAGTTTGATAAAAGTCAAAGTTTAGAAGATAAAGTGAAATGAATTTTTTGCGGGGTAGAAGGAAGATAAATATAAAGACATGGTCAATTTACAAAATTTAGTATTTATTAGTATTTCCAGAATGAGAGACTAGGTAGAAAATCTAGTAAAAGAATCTGGCAAAGAGGACATATTCCAATGAAGGACTTTTTTTCTTTCTTTCTTTCTTTTTGTTTTTTCCTTAAGACCTATGTAGTGCCTCACAAAACAAATAGGGGAAAAAAAGAAAGAAAAGTCCTGATGGACTTATTGAGTGCAATCCCAGGAATAGAGAGGTTAGAAAATATGTCTTTAGGATCATTGAAAGAGAGGGAAGAAGAGTCTTAGATAATATGTCTAAATCTTTCTGAAGGGCTGGGTGTTTCTTCCTGTTAAAGATATTTTTCCCTTGAACTTAAATGTGAACATATTCTTGGACAAAAACAACTTCTAACATCCAGGCTTCAAATGACAAGGCAGCAACCAAACATACTCTGATAAATAGAAAGTCGTCTCTGAGGAATGAAACCCTTTGGTCCTTTAAGACAAAGGCAATAGAAATCTTCCTGACAAGCTGTGAGGTAGGGAACAAATTCTGTCTGAGAGGAGGACTTCTATTTGATGCAAATCAGCATAAAGCAATATGGAGCAAACCACAAAGATGGTGTCATCGATATCAATAAGTGGAACTCCATCCTTCCTGAAGTACCTCAGTATCTTAAGCAACTAAGTATTCTTCTTAAGAGTCTTTCAAAACATTCCCTTCCCACTGATTGAAGAGTAGAGAAAAATGTATATTGCACTTGCCATAAAACATCAGTCATAAAATATCATAAATATCAATTTAATGATAAAAATTGCATACATACTATATTGACCTGATAGATAACCAGAAGGCTCTCCTCTAGATTCTTACCTGTAGAGACATAGAATAGCTATATTTTTTACAGACAAGATATAAGTTTTCCCTTATAAGATATAACTTTTACCTTCTTGATCTTTGTACACCTACTAACTGAATTAGTCAAATAGGCAATAGCAATGACACATTACAAACCATATCACACTCTTTGCTATAAGAGTTCCAAATGTAGAGTATGTTCTCTGAAGAGGAAGTATACTAAAGCTGACAAACTGATGGTTACCAGAATGGAGGTTGGTTGGGGGGGATGGGTGAAATAGGTGATGGTGATTAAGCAGTGCACTTGTTGTGATGAGCACCAGGTTCTTATGGAAATATTGAATCACTATGTATTGTACATCTGAAACTAATACTACATTGTATGCTAACTAACTGGAATTTAAATAACAACTTAAAAAATGAAAAATAATGTACATACGGTGATTACAGTTCATAGTACAGTATTATGTAGTTGAAAGTTAAGAGTATATACTTGAAAGTTGAGAAAATGTATATTAAATATCACCAGAGGAAAGAAATAGTAATTATGTAAAGTGGGGGAAGTGTTAGCTAACACTGTGGTAGCAATCATTTTGTGATAGATAATTGTATCAAGTCCACGCGTTATACATCTTAATCTTACACAATGTCATTTGTCAATTATATCTCAATAAAATTAAATAATAATAAGAAAATAAAGCCAACAACCTTGGTGTGAAAGATAAGCATAGTGGGGTGTTTATTCAATATTTTATCTATTCATTTACAATATTAACCCTCTTTGAGGTACCAATCACTCTGCTAGGAACTATGTTCTATGCTTTGTTCCATTTTTTAAAAAATCAAAAAAGACCAAAATGTCTACAAATACTGCTGTGCCTTTTTTGAACGCAAATGACAAAGTTTAGTGATCATTTGTTTTTTTGAGAAAACGAGGGCAAGTAGCTTTGAGTTTCAGTAGACCTCTAATATCCACCAAAAAAGAGTAACATACGATGAGTGAAGTCTTTAAATGAAGTCTTCAGATCATTAATATTGCATTTTTAGTGTGACTTTGAAAGTGAGATGTCTTTTAAAAGGATTTGTTTTTATTCTTTCAAAGGAGAGAGGTAGTAGAAGAGAATAGCCGAGTGAGACTTACTGAATTTAGAAACTATAATAATACTATTTTTACTAGTTTACTTTTTAGAATGAATGACTCAAAAAAGAAAATAGTGTATTGGACTCTAACTTGGTTAATGCAAAGGCATGGCCAAATTTCTTCTTTGAAATCTAACACAGTTTCTATTGAAGATATCATAAAAGTTAGCAGGCAATACATATATTAATCAGTATATACATTGGTAGGCAATACATACATTTAGAATCTAAGGTTATAATTTTCTTTCAAAGAAACTATAAGCAGAGATTTTATTTTCCTTTACAGAATTTAAAAAGGCAAGTGAGTGAATGAGAGATAAAAGTAAGAAAACAATTTAACTGGGGGAAAATATCCCTTTCTTTTTCAAAAATTAAACTCTGGAATTCAATGTCAGTGTCAAGTCAAGAACCCATAACTGACACTCTATATCACAATTTGAAGAACATTTGTTTTCTATAATCATTGTGTGCATTCTCTTGAAAGAAGCAAGAGAGTAATAGAACAAACTTTTTAATAATGTGACTTCCATTTAAGCCATTAGATTCACTATTTTCTCAGCATCTCTCCCTATCTGTAGTGTATGTAAAAGAGCTGTCTTCAGTACACCGAAACAATAAGGGGTATTTGCACAATAATGTAAATAATATAAATGAACACAGAAGAAAGGATTTTGTGTACTTACATGTTTGAGTTCTGATTTTATGATATTGTAAAGTTATGTAAACACTGTATACCTATTTTCTCTTTTTCTTGGGAAAAGAATTTTTTTTCTGAAGGAAGGTTTTCTGTTCTTTTTTCACTTGAGAATTGATTACAAAACTGCAAGTAAAACATGTCATGTTCTATTTATATACATTTTCTTTGATTCTTAGTATTCTCTATAAAGTTAAGGATAACACCTTAAAAATCATTAGTAAGAATTAAGTATACATAGTTTCACTTTAAAAATACCTCTAACAAAATATGTAACACTTCCCAACAACACAAATCCCAAATGTACTTTTACTTCCACTAACATATTTGTGGAGAAATAAAATAATTTTGAATGGAGATTATATATTATCAAACATAGACTTTTATTAATCTTACCTAATAATCTAAACTAAATAATAGCAATTTGTATTGTTATATAAAAATGGCTATTAGTCTATTAATTTATTCAATAATCATTAAAAACAAATTATGCCTACTATCCCAGACACTAGGTAAAATATGGACTCATATTTTGAAAAATTTATCAACTAGTAAGAAAGACAAAACTATATTTTCAGTTGATAATTACTACGGTAATTATAGTCATGTATTTATAAGAGAGAGGGGACATATGAGAATAAACACTAATAACTATCTGAGTTTCTTTTTTTGCTGTCACCTATAATCAAAGGGATTGCTTCTAATCAGCTTGACTAAATGCTGATTTTTCTCATCTAAACTGGAATTTCAGGAAGAAGAGCAGGAGAAAAATATAAATGAGGCCGTCTGATAGTAAAATCAATTCTAGAAACTATTTCTCCAGAAATCAAAACTTCAGTGCAATTGGATAATTTTGTATATTTTTTCAACGGCATTTCAAGGTCCTATCAAAATTATGTTCCTGTTCGATATTTCTAATGATTGACTTAGATTGAATGGATAACAATATAATTTTTAAACTATAGATTATTTAACAACACTAAAATGGCAAAAATGTTTCTCCCTCCTTTCCCTCCACTTACTCTTTCCATTATCTTCATCTTTTTCTTCTTCTCATTCTCCTTCTTCTTCTACTTCTTCTCCTTCTTTCCCTCCAAAGTGGCAAAGTGTACATAAAAGGGACAAAGTGATGAGAAATTGGAGAGTTATTTCACCAGGAAAAGGTAGATGACCTAAAATCACTATTACAGAGATCTTTTCCATGAATACTAAATAGTTGTTTTTCTATGCTGGCTAGAGTTGAAGATTTCTTTTTTATTATATTTCACAAAATCACAGAAGTATGTGTTTTTAAAGATAGATTATCAGAAGTAACCTAAGTCCTTCATTTTACAGATGAGAAAAGAGAGGCTCCCAAAATGTAAGTGACTTTCTCAGTGTCAAAGTGAATCCCAGGTCTTTAGAAGTTCACTTGCAGAAATCAAGATCTTTACTAAAGAGGATGTAGGAGTCCAGGAAGCAAGTCTATGAATGCTTGGCAGATGATAAGTCCAGAATAGACCATTAGAATACCCAAATTCTGCTAACTAAACATTTATTTAAATATTTAAGTTTTTGTGTGTCTAGGGCAATGCATAAAAAAAATTCAAATAGCTAAATAATTGAAATCACATTTTAAAACATTTGGAATTATTGAAGCAAAATATTCACATAATCTGGTAAATTTTCTCCTTGAGCTGCAAGTGGTTCTTTTTCACTAATCTCATAAATTATAAATATGGATTGGGATGAAAATATTTACTGAACTTGATCAACTTTAAGTTTTAGACAATTTAAAAATCGAATCCCAAAGCTAATCATGTTCCTTTATACCTTCCTTTTTAGAGAAACATTTATAGTGGCTGCTTTCCTGTCAAAAACAAAAAGCTAAACTAGAAGTATTTACCTACTTTTATTTTCAGTTTTGTTTTTGTTTTTACTTTCCAAGTAAGTCACCTCTATTTCACCTAGTTTCTTTGCAACGCTCTTTCTCATAAACTAGATTCTTACTATATTTTAATTTGCATATTTTTCTAAGATTGAAAATAAGCAGTCAGGGCAGGAGCATAATAGAAATTTGCTAGAAAGGAGGGTCAGTTTGATATACTAAGGATGCTGCTAACACCTTCTCCATTCCCAAATCCTATTGTTACTATAGATACCTAAAAGCAGTAATATCTTTTTACAGTTGCTAATCCAGCCTTTAGAAACAGGTTGAAAATGCATATGATATGTTACCTCAGACAGGCTCTAGTGAAACTTGAAGAAGCACACAGGCAGTATTTCCACAGAGGTGAGCATCTCATGGCACGTTGGCTAGCATGACCTCAGCCCAGCTTATACCTCTCTTGTTTAACCCACACTGGTGTCATCATAACCTCAGCTTTGCAGTGCTGAAAAGATGGTGCATGATTAAAATAATGACAAATTCATCCCTTTCTTAAAGAACTTTTCTCCCTCTTCTTCTGGTTTGATTGTATGCGTATCCATAATACTGTTTTCCATTTCAAAGAATGAACGTTGAAATAGCTTCTGCAGAATGAGAGCTATCAGAATGCAGGCAGAAGAGGAATGCACTTCGTTTTTTTCTTTCAATTCTAAGAATATATTTGTATATGTGGATTTCAGGATCCGATTTTGGATCCTGAAAATCAGAAAATTTGACTACCCTCTTTTAGAAAAAGAGACAAACATTAAAAGTAATGGAATTGCAGAGGAAACTGAATATTTATATAGAATGGGAGAAAGGGAACCTCGGGAGGGGCTCATGAAAGGAAGATTTCAAATGCTCTACTGACTGAGCCAGCCATGAGCCCCTGTTGAGATTTTGGTTGTGGAAAATGAGTCATGCAATCAGGTCTCTATGTACAAGAATTGTCTCTACCACTACAACTCCAAAAGTTCCCTATTAAAAGGTGGAGGAATTAACCACTGTTAAAAAATGAAATCCCATGTTTTAAGGATAGATACTTTTGAAGTTACAGTCTTTCTCTTCACTGATGAGTCTCATCTCCCCAAAAGTAAATTATAAAATATTTCGCATCATTTTAAAAGATATCAACATAATGAAAATATCATCATGCTTATGTTTTAGGCATTAAACAATTAGTTCCCGGATAGTTTTTAGATACTTGCATGGCAGGATTTTTTTTGCCTTCAAATGTAGTCAAATAATCACCTGCATCATAATTGCTAGATTGCTTGTTCAACTGCTGGTGCCAAGATCTGCTTCCAATCCAGGGAACTAGAATCTTTGAGAGTCAATTCCATATATCTACACTTTTAAAAATAAGATGTCAGGGAATTCTTTTGCATACTAAAGTTTATGAACTGTCATAAAATCTATAATCTTGTTGAATTTTATTAGTAAACTCTTAAAAGTAATTATTTAATGGTTTCTTATATTTGACTACAAATATTAAAAAGTGAAAGTAACTTTAGTTTAAAAAAAAAAAGCTCCACCAGAGTGCTAAATATATTTGCCAAGCCCCCATCTTTATATTTTTATATGGGTCTATTTGGCAGGTAATTTTGTCACTTGACAAAAAGCCTTGAGTAGTGAGTACATTTTATCATATTGTTTCAGTCCTTAACCCTTAATGGAAACATTTTTTGTAAAAAATCTTAAAGGTATTAATGTCCTCAGACTTACTTTATAATGCCCTGTGAGATTCCAGAAAGTCTAAATTATCTAAAATTCTTTGTCACTTAGGAATTTTGATATAGAACTGAATAATTACATTGTCTTACTTCATTTTTTCAGAGGTTGACAGATACTTACTTAATATAAATAATTCAAAAATTAGGAATATCTCATGACTCCTATCATGAAAGTATGATTAGTTAATAATATTACCATAGGCAAGTTAGTGTCATGATTTCTAGACAAAGCAGAGGTAAGACGTGATTTTTGACACAGTCTGCCAAGTTTTGATAACAAATTTAACTATGAAATAAATGGGAAAAGTTAAGTTTTAATTAGTTTATATGAAACATTAGTTCAATTACCCAGAGATAAACCACAAAGTTATGTGTTAGAGTGCTATTTCAAAACTCTCTAGGCATGTTCAAAGCTACCTGCAAATAATATATGATTTGTAGAATTCAAGCAGAAATATATTTCCTTATCCATCCCCATATTATTAATCCAAACTTCTACCCTGTTTCCTGTTTTTCCCTTGGCACTTTAAGAGTGAAATTAGATCAAAGATAAAAGTTACCTAAAGGTTATTCAATCACACATATACATAGATCTAAAACATGGAGAGATCAGTAACCTCCAGGTGGGTCTGTGGTTCGTGTCCCAGGCGTGAGAAGCAGCACTGAATTCTTTTTGACAGTTTTAGCCCAGTGTATTCTGTCCTATTCCAGACCCTGAACACCCTTCCTTGGCCAGAGTGACTGCTTCTAGAAAGTAATTTTGGATTGAATTAGAGCTTTCTGAGACAGACAAAACATACTTTACAGTAGGCAAATTGAATTTCTTTGGTTCAGTGACTTGCTGTGCCACGGCGCCTCTCAAGAAGACTTTCACATTATTGAGAGCTGGTAGATTTCCTTGTAAAATAGCCACAGGCTGCGTGCACATACTACACAGCTGATTCTTTGTCTGCCTTTCTCTCCGAAATAGTTCTTTCTTTCACACACATACAAAACTCTTTAAATGAAGCATACAAAAAAATGACATAAACTATTGTCTCTGTCTTTGAGAAGAGTATGTTTCAAGTGGTTACTAATTCATAAAGAGGTCTTGAAGGAAAGGACTAGCCCCTACCTGGTATTGTGGAAATTCAAAGTATCTTTAATGGAATGAAATGGAAGTATCATTCACTTATCTCGCATACGACTATGAATGGAGAATTGGAAATATTTGCTATGATTAGATTAGAGACACTATGTGGTACCAGCTATTGGAGATACTATTTATCCTAATAGTTTGCAAAGAAATGAGTGTCTTCTTTCTACTTTTCCCTTTTGGAACATCCCTAAAAATTATAGGCTGACTTAACTTACAACAAAGATTTTACTTTCTAAATATTTTTGTTCAAATGAAGTCATAAATTTCTATTGAGTTTTTACCATTTACAGGTATAAATAGAGGGTTCTTTGGCGGGGTGAGTGTTAGAGGTATTGGCAGCATTCATGAGAAATAACTTCATACATCCCAATTTTCAAAGTTGACTCAAGAATACTTTTATGATTAAAATATTATATATATAATAATCTATATAAATACTATGTTGAATATTTATTAAAATAAAATTTTCATAGATAAGGCAAACTTTTTTTATTCATTCTTTTTTTCCTTGATACCGCTTTGTTTCTAAAACACCTCATCTGCTGATTTTGGAGTCACATTACCCCAGAAGAAGTATGCCTATATACTTTTCTACATGGCATGAAGTCCCACTGTCTGATTTTTACTGCTTTCTCCTACACAGTGTCATTTTATACATCTCAGGTAAAATTTCATGCTAGGAAAAAAAATGTCAGGGTCATTAGGCAATGAGGAACATTCATTGTGACACAGGGGAGAGGATTGCATTTAACCAGAAAATGCAGAGTTCTCTGTGGTAATTCTTTGCTCAGAGGTCCCTTGGGCTTAGAGCCCTAGGAACAGATGTGATCTCATGCCTGATCTAAAGAGAACAGAGACATGGGCGGAAACACCTCCCTCTATCAGTGAGGGAGCTTCTGCCAGAAGCAGATTTCTCACCAGGAGGACCCTAAACTCATTGCCAAATTAGAATCTGCCTGGTGAGAAGTCACTGGGCATAAAATCTCCAGTGATTTGGTGCTTGTTCAGTGAGCAAACCAGAAAGCATATGTGAAGAATTCACGAAAGGGCCTGTGTGCATGTGCTGAAGCCACTGGGGCAGTCAGGCGGGGGGGATCATGTTGGCTTCTCTTCTGAAAGCACTTTCTCAGCATATGCTATATTGTTAGAAGCCTCTGGCAAAACTGGGATATCTAGAACATGTGAGTTGGGAAGGTTGATATGTGATTTTTTCCTTATTGCCTTTGTCTCAGTAGTTCGATTTTGTAACAAAACCATCTGGTTTCTACTTGTCTTTTTTCTTTTAAAAGTATAAATAAGACATTAAGAAGAAATTGGGAACAGACCATAATAATGCTTAATAGGTCTAGCAAGATTAAAAAGGGTTCTACAAATAAGAGGATAAAATAAAATAAGATTTATTATAGATACATTTTAACCCTCACTTTAAAGAAGTAACACAACATTCAGGACTTTGTCCTAAATTCTAAAGCAGTTTGGTGTACCTGCAAATTAAAAGCGACGTATAGAATTTAACAGTGATATATGTATTGATAGTTTACATCACATAATGCCATGAATACATGTAAGCTACCTAGCTTGTTAGCATCTTAGATGATATTCTGTCAGAAAGAATACCTTGAACATTTTATTTTGTTTTGTTTCAGCAGCTTTGAGGTCCCATGCACTGGCTAATTTCACAGCAAAAATTACATTTTTACTGCTTTACATATTAATCAGTTATTTAGAACATCCCTGCTGAGAAATACCATCATAGCAACAACAGCATTTTAATGGAGCAATGCAAAGACACCCTGGAGAATCAATTACAACGAAGGCCTATGAAAAACTGTTTTGTTTTTCATTAGTTTATGGGGTTAGGAGGACAATTGATGAGGTAATAAGTCCTGAAACATTTCCAGTACTTCACAGGGAAAACAGTAACATTCAGTTGGATCACAAAGGTTACTAGGTTGCAAATGTTGGTCTCTGGGACTGAACTTTTAGAAGCAGCTTGTGTATCATATGAAGCACCTCAGGTAATGGTAGTGATGCATTAACTAAATTAGTTGAGTTCCACAAGTTTGTTTTCAGAAAAAGATTAGTAAATACAATGCTGGGTGACATCAAGCTCAGAATTCTGCCCAAGTAAGTTTTTTTTTTTTTTTTTTTTTTTTTTTAAATCAGAGCTAGTCTGAAGAAAGCCGGAAAATTATCAGAACTCATCTGAATAAAGTAATTTTAAAATTAGCTGCTAGGTGTTACTAATTAGAAATCTTCAGTCTGTAGTTGAGAATCTTATTTTAATATTTTTTAGTTGGGATGTATTTATCAGTACCTAACAAGACAGTGCAACCCTAACGATATCAATGAAACCTATTCCTGGAAATGTTTCCCATAAATGCAACTCACTTCAAGTAATAAAAGAAAAGAATGAGGGCACCTGGGTGGCTCAGTGGGTTAAAGCCTCTGCGTTCGGCTCAGGTCATGATCTCAGGGTCCTGGGATCGAGGCCCGCGTCGGGCTCTCTGCTCAGCAGGGAGCCTGCTTCCCCCTCTCTCTCTGACTGCCTCTCTGCCTCCTTGTGATCTCTCTCCCTCTGTGAAATAAATAAAATCTTTAAAAAAAAAAAAAAAAAGAAAAGAATGAGATACGAAGTGTTTTCTGAAGCAGTTTTGCAAGACTAAATGCAAGAGAGCTTCCTTTTAATCATGTCTCAACTTACATTTTTCAGCCCTGTCTCCCAGAAATTCTTCTTCTATCACCTACTCTTTAATAGCATATAAGTGATTTCTGTTCCTGATCCCCACTTTAAACTTTCTGCTCAAAGCAGAGTTCCTTTCCTTTATTTTCCCTTGCCCAAAGCATGCTCAGCTTTCATGGTTGGTACTCCTTGTTCCTTAAAGCATTCCCTAATCCTCCCAGCTGGAAGTAATTGGCAAAGGGCACAGTCTGTGCTGTAACAGCAATTTGTAAAGCTCTCAAAATACTTAGCACGTTCTGTTTTGTATTATAGATAGGTTTGTACCTCTCTTCAATTCAGCTAGACTCTAAGCTCCTTGAGGATAAAGATCACATTGCATTCATTGCTTCTAATATGAAACACAGTTTCTTAAACTTAGTAGATGTTTAATATAAGATTGTATTAATTAGCTAGGTTAATGATCCACTGAAAACTACATCAAAAAGCATTGTTCCAGTTCAGTTTGCGTATTTAAGAACACTTCCTTCAGAAAATTCACAGAATTTAGAGATATTTTAATTTGTGGCTAAATCATATGTGAGCACTGACTAAAATTGCAGAACTTTTTCCTCAAAATGTCTGGTCAGATCAATGAAAGTGTATAATAAGTATCAAGTAGTGCAATTCCTTCTGGGCAAAATGCATTCTTCACTGATACAGAAATATTATTATTGTGTAAAGTGAATCATGAAAATTAACATTTGATTTTTATCATACTCCTTCGAAATAAAGTGAAACCTAAAATCACATGGGTACAAAAAAGCCACTAATCCAAAATCTGACTGAATTACCAAATCTGGGACTCATGAATAATTTCTTAGCATAGTTGAGAGCCACATTTCAATGGTGGCTGTAATTAGAGATGATAGGCGTATCTTACATAACAGTGATCAAGAAGGATATTACTTTAAGACTTAGAGGAGGTGATATGATGCCTCTTGATTTTCAAGAACTATATTGTAACTATATTACATCTTTTTACAAATTGATTTGTAGATTACTTTGTAACATATCATTAAATTCTGTGTGGGATTTACTGTGTGAAGTCTTCATAATTTATTGCAAATTCCTAGGTATTTGACATTTAATTCATGCAGGAATATACCTCAGCCCAAGTTCTCAGGAGCTAGAACACCTGGAAGATTTGCCCTAAGTGACTGACCTTTATTTTATCCTCACATAAGCTTAGGAATGTGTTGGTTTTTACACCCTTTAGTTGGGGCAGTAAACTGGCACAAACATATCAGAGACTTCCAAATATTCTGATGAATATGGACAACTTCCTGCTACTCCTCCGGCCCCCACACACCACTTGTGCTTTTTGAAAGGATCTGAAAGAAGGTGTCAGCTGCAGCAGGACATCTCTGTGACAGCTGGAAAGATAAGGAGGCTTTCTTCCCTCCATGGAGGACAGTGACATTGAGTCTCTTGCTTTGTATGAGTATCTTCATGCATTTACATTTAGGTATATATACATATATAGTTATATATGGTTATATATATATATATATATCTTTATGTATAAAGGTATATAGTAAAATTTTATATGTTCTCTTATATATAACACGATGGTTCTATTTTTAGCTTTATGGTTCTTTTGATTTATTTTTGCACATTCTCATAATTATTTAATTGGAATAGATTCTTAGATTTGGAATAAGACTATGGATAGAGGGTGCCTTCTGTAATATTTTAAACAGTTTCAACAAATTATTTTTCTTGTATTTTTGGATTTCTGTTTTTCTCTTTCTTACTCTTAGGATTTTGTGTCTTCCCTCTTGTTTGACTATCTCAAACAACATTTTAAATACTTTTTTTCAATATATAAGCTACATATATTTTGTGGGATAAACTCTACAGCTCCTTGGTGGACTTGTTGGCATTCTCTTGGAGATATATCAGAAACTAATTGGTATTCTGGTTTAACAGAGAGGGACCTCAGGAATGTTCTTGGATCAGGCTATATTTTCACAAGTATCTGAAGCTGATGGATCAAAACATTGTTCCTCCTTGAATTTAGCGTATAAAAGTCTCTACCCTTTGGGAATCTTGGTGAGTCTTTAGTAAGCCATTCTATTAAGTACCTTTGTCCATAGTCACTTGTAAAAACTGTCTTTAATTGTTAATCATTAATGTTGAATTATTTAATTAGCAATTCCTAAGTTCATCCTAATTATTCCCTATATTTTATTCCTTTTGGATTTATTTTACTAGTATTTTTCTAGGTTTTGGTCTAATCAATTACTTTATCTCTTTAATGTAGCATATTCAGTGAAAGTATCTTAGTCATAAAATTTCTTGGCAGTTATAAATTTCCCCTTTTTTATTAATTTTATATTTAATATTCTTATTTTAATCATTTCCTAAATATTTTTTTAGCTACCATTGGATATTTTCCTTGATCCAGGCAATTAAATGAGTTGTTCTCAAAGAGTTCCCTTAGTTTGTTTATCCCTTTGTATTATTATCTAACATAATTCATTGTGATCAGATAATATCATGTGTAATATTCCTTTATTAAAAAGCTTTATTATTTTTTTAGTTTTTAATGAATGTATATCCCCTTTGCCCATTTTCCCACTCTTTCTTTTTTAATATAGTTAAGTATCATTGAGCTTAATACACTAGCCATTTTTGTAACACTTCCAAGACATTTAAAATAATGCATTCTCTCTTTTCTCTTAAGGGTTGAGGCATCTCTAATTCTCACAAATTGTTTTTATTAACTCTAGTCTATGAGTGGGTAACTGAGGCTCACATAGTTTGGACTTTTTGAAGTGAACTCTGGCTATGTTTGAGATAATAGGGAATAGATCCTCTGCCTGACTCCAAAGCTCTGCTAGCATGGCAAATTTATAGGGTTTTTTTGAGGAGGGCCCAGGAGTAGACAATACACAAAGTAGTTAAAGTGGGTGGAAGAGGGAAGAATAGATCATTCAGCAGAGCATCAGGATGCATGAAAGAAACTAAAGTGTTCCAAAACATTGATAATATATCCACATGAATGCCAACAGGGAAAGAAGTGAGCTCTTCCAAAGCTGTGGAATTATGAAAGAGGAAGAAAACAGAATAAAGCCCTGGTTTTTCATATATATTCTCTTTCTTCTGTGTTTAGGAAAATGGTGACATATGGAAGGAGTAAATTACAATCCAGAAAAATAAAAAAAAGGCATTGAACACTGGGGGGAAAGGTCTGTGGCATTCAAATTATATCCTAAAATACCTAGGTATCTTCATTTTAGAAGCAAAGATGGATAGTCAAAAGTGGCAGTGAGGAATGAAAGTGGATTTAATCATACAGAATGCCTTATTACTAATATATATATTTTAAATAAAATTATTTTGATAAAGAATTTTTTACTTTGTTTCTTTTATTTTTATCTTATGCTTTTTGTCAAAAAATTGTTTTTGAGGGGTGGTTGGGTGGTTTAGCCGGTTAAGGGTCCAGCTCTTTGTTTCAGCTCAGGTCATGACCTCAGAATCTTGTGATTGAATCCTACTTTAGCTCCTTGCTCAGTGCTCAGTGTGGAGTCTGCTTGAGATTCTTTGCCCCTTCTTGTCCCTCCCTCTTTAGTCCTCCCCCACACTCCCACGTGCATGTGCTCTCTCTCTCTTAAATAAATGAATAAATAACATCTTAAAAGTTTTTTTGAATAGTCTTTACCACAGGGACTTTTTTTTTGAGATCACACATATTCATACAGTTGAGGAAGAATGTTGAATACTTAATGTGACCTTAGAACATTTTATTTCGGGGCACCTGGGTGGCTCAGTGGGTTAAAGCCTCTTCCTTCAGCTCAGGTCATGATCTCAGGGTCCTGGGATCNAGGCCCGCATCGGGCTCTCTGCTCAGCAGGGAGCCTGCTTCCCCCTCTCTCTCTGCCTGCCTCTCTGCCTACTTGTGATCTCTCTCTCTCTCTCTCTCTCTCTCTCTTTGTCAAATAAATGAATAAAATCTTAAAAAAAATAAAAATAAAAATAAAATTCTTAAAAAAAAAGAACATTTTATTTCAGTTGCAAACACAGGGGTATGATTTTAAAAAAAATGGTACAGGGCGCCTGGGTGGCTCAGTGGGTTAAAGCCGCTGCCTTCGGCTCAGGTCATGATCCCAGAGTCCTGGGATCAAGGCCCGCATTGGGCTCTCTGCTCAGCAGGGAGCCTGCTTCCTCCTCTCTCCTCTCTCTCTCCTGCCTTTCTGCCTACTTGTAATCTCTCTCTCTGTGTCAAATGAATAAATAAAATCTTTAAAAAAAAAATGGTACAAAATGATACATAGTGAGCAGTAACAGGATGATTTTTTGCACCCTCACAAAATCCAATTGCCTGTAGATGAGCCTGTATTTAGGATTTTGTATCTTTAAATAGCAACAAGCCTAACTGTTGTAATGGGTTTTTTCTCCATGCTTCTGGAAGGTGGACAAAATAGCCTCACCAAAACAAAACAAAACAAAAAAGTTAGGAACCAAATGTGAGGGAGAAATGTGGGTGGAGGGCAGCGTGAATAATTGTGGAGAAGGTAAGAGAGTGGAGAACGTAGTTTAATTCACAGAGGATTTCTCTCTACAGGGCTGCCAGGATCCCACACAGTTGTGCTTATTCTTTTCCTGGCCACTGCCCAACTTGGTGGTTTGCAGATCATGGAGAATTTTGAAACCCAGGGGAACCTACACCAGCCAGACCTACCTCACCTGTTATGCGTGAGTATTACTCTGTGCATCTGTTAGTAGTTTGAAAGTGCTTTACATATCCATTGCTAGGAAACTGTACCATGATTTTCCTCTAACATGGCTTTGTTGTCCAGTAGAGTCTGACCAGTTAAAGTAAGCAATTCTAAGCACAACGTGAGTCCTCAGATCAGACATTTACTTATTTAGCAATCACCTAGAGTGTTTGTTACTTTATTGCAGCTTTACAGTTTTTCTGGGATAACCATTGCAAATGAGATCTAGAGTCTTCCTGATCCCTTTACTTCTCCAACTTTAGAACAAACTTCATTAATAATAATCAACTACAATGATGTATTTTTGAGTTGATGTCAATAAATATATAGTGTCCTGAATATATTAACTGAAGTATTTTTCTGTCTCCCTGTATTTTGGTATGCCTGAATCAAGGAAGAGATACTTCTTGGCTTAGAAATGAATTCATGCCATAGCTTTGTTCAAATTCTACTGTAATGGGGTATTAGCTTCTAGATTGCTGCTTTCCTGATGTTACCAGAGCTGGGGCTATAGATATATATATATATATATTGAAGAAATCCCTAGAGCCATAAGTATTCTTCTGTTATGATAATGTTACCATTAGTCTTAATTGCTTTTGACAATGGTTACTGAATTGCCCAAAGCAAGAAGTTTAGTTTGTTCACATTTTCCCCCTTAATTTGGGAGAGTGTTTTTATTTCACTTTTATTTGAAATGAGTTCCTGTGCTGTTATTATGGCATTTTATGTGGCTTGTCATTGTAGTAATCAATTTTATATTTTCTTCACGCCAGTTCAACATTCTGCTCTTGACGAGCACTTTGTCATATTTACTAGGGTTCTTGTCATACATAGGAAAACGCTTCCTCTATTTGTCTCCTAAATTTTCTTTTTCCCTTGTTAGTAATTTTGCTATCTCTATATCAATGTTCTGGCTGGTTGCAATTACAAGTTTTCCCAGCTGGGAGCTTGTAGCATTTCTCAGTCTTTGCAACATGCTGATCTATTCTGATATGAGTTCCAATTGTTTCACCTCCGTGTTCTGCATTTTTACCATGCTTTGTTGAAAAGGAACTGTCGAAATTTGAAGCAGTAGAAGCTTTATTTTTTTGTGTATTTTACCTAAGACAAACTTTGCATTGCTCAGATATCTTCCCAGTGAGATGAATTCTTTTAGGCTGAACTCTTGGAATTGCTGTCTAGAGATTCTGGTTCAGGTTTAATCTATAAAAATGTCAAAGGCAAACAATGATTAAGCTCAGATCCTGAATGAGAAACTAATTGTCCCTGCCCGTGGCAACAAATGTTTAAAAGATTCTTACTTTGTATCCAGTAATTGTGAAGATCTCTGTGGGTGTGTGCATACATGCATGTTGGTAAGTGTTCTCCTTTGAGACCAGAGTCTTAATTTTTGCCACAGATTGCTACCATTTCCTTGTCTTTCCCCCCCCCAATAAACAAACATACAAACAAGCAAATAAATAAATAAAATAATCTGTTGACAATGAAGGTGTTCCTCTAGCAGAATGACTCTCTAATTGCAAGTTGGAATCACCTGAATAGATGGTTAAAGCACAGAGATTTTGTAGATCTAGAGTACAGTTCAAGAATCTACATTTCTAGGGGCGCAAGGGCTCAGTTGGTTAAGCATCTGCCTTTGGCTCAGGTCATGATCCCATGGTCCTGGGATTTAGAGCCCTGCGTAGGGCTCTCTGCTCAGCGGGAAGCCTGCTTCTGTCTCTCCCACTCCTCCTGCTTATGTTCCCTCTCTCACTGTCTCTCTCTCTGCCAAATAAATAAGTAAAATCTTAAAAAAAAAAAAAAAGAATTTACATTTCTAGCAAATTTCCAGGTAATGCTAACATTGCTAGTCAGAGGATCACCTTGCTCTAAGCAATGAGGCATTTGACTTTAATGTGTCCTAAATTTCTAAATCAATACTTCTCATATTTTTTGAAATGTCGTTTGAATGCTCCTAGACGTGATGGCAACCAAGGTAAAGACAACACCAGTCATAAATTACTCATAAATCCAAAATTCAGGAGTCCAAATTTTAAATTATTTATACACAAGCACACACACATATTCCTCTTCTATGAAAAGTTTATGTATTTGGATGATTTGACTTAAATATTTATTTCTAATATAACATAGATTGAAATGACAAAAGATTTTTCTATGGTGCTTCAAAGCATTACTTCAAAAATCATACCAAAAAAAGCAAAAGCGTAACAATAGAAGGAAACTTAATAGTCTAATTTTAAATGACACTAAGGGAAGTTTGATTTTCCTACTCAAAGTTACTTTTATTTTTCAGATTATCAAAATTTGACTGATAATCCAATTATAAATACTTTTCAGATCTGGTTAGGGAAAGTTAGACAGAAAAAGTTCTACAGTAAAAGGGTAAAAAAATAAGTTTTCTATATGAATGTATTTTGGAGGCTAAAGAGTTAGAGAAATAAAGGCAAATTTGTAGAATAATAAGAGATCCACAATTATCATTATATATAAGAAATTTAAACTAGTTCAGCCAACCATTAAAATGTTAAAACAAGGAACAACTGGGTGGTTCAGTCAGTTAAGCATCAGACTCTTGATTTTGGCTCAGATCTTGATGTCAGGGTCCTGGGCTTGAGCCCAGCATCCGTCCCCACACTGAGTTTTGAGCCTGCTTTAAGGTTCTCTCCCTCTCCCTCTCCCTCTGCCGCCTCCCCTGCCAAACTTGCATGCATGTGTGCATGTGCATTCTCTATCTTAAAAAAATGTTAAAATGAAATATAAAAGCTACTTTAAAGACATAGTTACAACCAATGGTTCATAGTATTTTAAATATTATTTTGGTTTTAAATAACCTGTATTTTCATGTTAATATAAGAAGCAAAATCTTGGAGGTGTTGGGAAATGACCTGAAAGGTCTTGAAACAATATTTGAATAACAGAAGATCATCAATTTTGTTTTCTGGGTTGGGCTGTCTCATACATTTCAAAAGGCATACAAAATATTTGTTGTAATTATTTCTACTATCATTTAAATTGCCTTCAATCCCTATCTAATATTTTTATTTTATCTTAACTGAGATAAAATTGATATAACCTAGATATATTTAAAATGCACAGTTTGATTAGTTTTGATACAAGTATAAGCCTGTGAAATTGGCAAAACAATCATTATAATTAACATACTCACCTTCCCTCAAAATACATCCTGCCCCTTGGTAATCCTGCTCTCTCACCTTCCCTAATACTCTTCCCTGTCCCTAGGAAACCACAGATTGCTTTGTGAAACTGTATGTTAATAATTTTATATCAATGGAGTCATCCAGGACATATACTTTTGTATCTGTTTTTAAAATTCAGCTTAATTATTTGGAGCTTCAACCACATTGTAACAGTTGTTCATAAGCTCTTTTAGAGCACCTTCCAATTCATTCTCACATCCTTCCAACATTGTAGAGCATACAGAGAAAAGAGGAAGTTGTGTTTGGTACAAAGCTATTTTTCATCAGTATCTATAAAAATAATATAAGAAGCTGAATTATAACATCTATTTTCTCTCACCTCATATCCTTTATGGGAAAAAAAAAAATCCCCAGCTTCCACTTCAAAACTCCACCTCATCTGGAAACCAGTTCCCTAATGGGACTTGGAGAAGGAAATAGATTAAGAGAGATTGCCCAAAATCAAGCCCTACCTGAAAATAAAACATTCAGAGTAATATATCAAAAACAAGATAAAGTATACCCACAATACAATACATTTACAGGAAAACTGTTCAAAACATACATAATGTCCACATCTACCCTAGCCTTCCCTGACTCTCTTTCTCTTCCCAGATCCTTTTTCCTTAGTGCCTGAAGTCTAGTCTCCAGACACTGCACCTTAACTCCCCTATACTGTGTTTCCTTAGATGTTTGGTAAGAAAGAACTCTGAAAGGAATATTAAAACTTTGGCAGCATTAAATGGGAATACCAAAAAATTCCTGGATGAATTTCAGAGATGGAGTAGAAACCCCTGAGATGACTGTACAAAATCCTGAATCAAGTTTGTTTGTGGCCTAAATTATTTTTAAGAAGAGAAAAACGAGTAGCCTAATATCTAGCTCAGAGTTCTAAAATCTAGCTCAGAGCTCAACATGTAGCTTCAGAGTTCTGCCTGTTGCCAATTAACATGGAATATCCCAATTTTTAAAATTAAAGTTTATTTTTCATAGAAATTAAATGTTTCCATAGAGTTTTTTTCCTGTTTAAAAGTATAAAAATTCACAGATAAAGTAAATGTTCCAATATATGTTTCAAGTATTTTATAAATAAAGCTTTGTTTTTAGAAAACCATTTTATATGTGTTAATAGTTAATCCCAGTGAAAAAAATGATCAAATTTACAGGTTAAGTGATTTGTGGACAATTACATAGCCATTCAGGGAAGGAAACAGAATGATGACTCAAGTCATTGAGGCGTGCACTTTCAATCCCACTCTCTGTCTAGTGAGCGACGATAGCAAGCAAGCACTGAGAACCACCACCCTTTATCCTAGGTCTCTATCTACCTATTGGTTGATCTATCATTTCTTTCTAAATGATAGGATACCCATTTATACCATTAGAAATGTTTGAAAGTTTTTGAGGTTTCAAGATTGATCCTCCCTTTATAGTACTTTAAGTATTATAAAGTATAGTACTTTATTACTAAAAGGCTCTAGGACAAGCTTATATAAGTAAAAAAGGATAACATTTTTTCTGGCTTCCTACTGAAACAGTTTGTAAGAGCCAGGATGTAGAGACACCGAATTACCTACACCCTTCATGGTGGGGCAAGGGGGCTTCACATTATACTTTATTTGATAATGCCTCCGAGAGTTGGACAATACAATGCATGTGTAGGTTTATGTAACAGCCCTTCCACAATTCTCTGTGCCTCCACTTAGAGCCACAATGTCGGGGTTTTTGGTTTTGTTTTTTGTACTGTTACCAGCAGTCATTACATGCTCTGACATGTTTAATCCAAATGACTCACTACTTTTCACAATAGAAGAGTAACAGAACAATATGAAACATCATAAAACATAACATCATCTCTTCCTATTTCATTAAATATTCTCTTTGTAACAGGTTGGCCAAAACATCCCTTCAATATGATTAGATAAGTGAAGAAATTATATTAGATTCACTTCCCTGAAAGAACATCTACAGTAAATACAGCAGTGGGTTTCAATTTAAATGAAAATCGATTGTATGCTTATTGTTTCTTCTAAGCTTTGGAACTGGAAAATTAAAAATTCACACATAGCAATTTTGATTTGCTTCTGAGAAAAAGTTCTTGATTTAGACACCCAGCAGGCTACCAAAAGGTAGGAAACCCAAAAGTGGGAAAAATATAAAAGTATTCTGTTCGGGAGGTTATCATAATTGTATGGAAAAAATTGAAAGCAGTCGCTACCTCCGGGCTTCTTAAGCAATTATATCATAAACTTCTAGTTGTTGTTATTGTTGAATACACAATAATAAGGTTAGCGTATCTCCTATTTTTCTTGAGATCGCCTTAGTTTACATATGTTATCCCAATGTAATTTTCCCAGTTTCAGAATTATCCAGGTGGAAGATCATTTATATTGTCATCTAATATATTAGAAACCGCAGTCTTAGCTACAGTCCTGTAACAGCCCCAGATACTCGGAGCTGTACTACTGCCCTTTAGTCAAAAGTGTTTTCCAGTGGTAAACTGGGAGGAAACACCATCAAATTTAAATCATATAGAATCATATTGAATTTTGTAAAGTTGCATTTCCAAATGGTATTCAGGACCTCGAAGTTTGGTGATTACAGTTGAATAATTAGGGTTTTGATCTAATTCATAAATTTAAGTGGATAATGAATGAAATGAAATTTCTCTTTAGCATCAAATCTGTCCAGTCACATTTGCCCACCACCTGACCATCTCTGTTTAAAGCTAGGTTTTTGAAGATCTATCCATATATGTTTGTGATGGACACACAAATGGACAGGAAGATAAGAGTTCTACCTTAGAATAGTCTGCAATTAATTAGAAGCAAAAAGAAGTAGAATTAAGAATACCAAAATAAAAAAGTGAGTGTCATACCCAGTCCATCCACAGAAATCCAGAGGAACTTTATCAAAGTATTTTATAATAATTCTGAAAAGTAATGATACAAGTTAATACTAAGTCGGTACTTATTACACACTAGGCACTATACTAAATCTCACCCAAAAAATGTAGTTGGTACCTTTATTATTTTCACGTTACAGATGATGAAACTGAAGGACTAATAGTTTCATTGTTTACTAGAGATAATGTTTTCAGAAATCAGTGGAACATGGACTCAAATCATATAGTCTGACTTTAGAAATTGCGCTTGAACCACTACTAGGTACTAAAAGAACAACTGTGTCATGTCTTCCAAAGGATAATGAAAACCTAGGTATGTGAAAATTGAGAGTTACATAGCTTTTATAATACCAGTTATACAGAGTCCAAAAATCATTTATGTAAGCATTTCTGTAATTTGATCTGATATTAACATGAAATTCATTGGTGTATATTTAAAAAAATTATCTTTTCCCCTTAGAAACCACAAGGTTGGGCGCCTGGGTGGCCCAGACATTAAGCATCTGCCTTTGACTCAGGTCATGATCCCAGGGTCCTGGGATCGAGTCCCACATTGGGCTCCCTGCTCAGCGGGAAGCCTGCTTCTTCCTCTCCCACTCCCCCTGCTTGTGTTCCTGCTCTTGCTGTCTCTCTCTCTCTGTGAAATAAATAAATAAAATATTAAAAAAAAAATCACAAGGTTAACCCACACTCTTGCCTAGAAATACCTTATCTCATTCTTCATGATTCCTGAGAAATTATAGATAATGATTCATAGTCACACTTAAAAGTACTAGAAAATAATACCAGTGAGTTCTGATTATGTCAGTGCTATTCCCAGTACTTGATATGTATTATATCATTCGGTCTCACTAGAACCTTGTGAAGTGTGTACTATAGTTATCCTAACTTTTATAGATAAATTACTTGTGATTTCTGGGATTCTTGGAGAATTTCTCAGTTCTTTCTTTATTGCAAATAACATGAATGTTAAAACTCTTTTCAAAATTTAATATATATTAGTTCATTTAAATATATTTGTATATCAAAAGAAGCACATGATTAGGTAGTATTAGAGCTGATTATTTTTAATTTCTTTCAGCAACACAGCCTATAAAGTATATGGACATGTGGAGAAGTATAATATCCTCTCTTAAAATCTCAACTACCTAGCATGTCAATCGTTTCTTTCAAATATTAGTTCTGTAACTTAAAGTGTAACAACTATTATCAATCTCAAAAATAACCAAGACATAGTATGAGTTGACTCACCTCACCCTAATTTATTTTATTTAAAAATATTTTAACATTATTCTTAAGCACCAGTCCAATCTATTCTCTCATTTTTGTTGTTTATCTTCTTGATTGTAATATAAATTTAAAAGCCTAATTTGAAAATAAAATAAAAGCCCAATTTGTTTTCTTTCAACATTTGTTTTGCCCCCCAGAACTCACTGCATTCTAGGCTTTATTTTTCTGCTCAATTTTATTAGCTGGTATCACTTATATTCTCAGTTGTTAAAAATAATAATATTAATAAGAGGAATGTCTTCCTCAGTGCCTACTCTAAGCTTGGCATTCACAAGAAATGAGATGGAAGAATCAAGTTGCTAGGGCTGACAGTACAAAAGAGGTCAAAATTCCTCAGTTTGGGGCATCCCACTATATATTTCCCCTACAGGGACCAAACAAGATTTTTTTTAACCTAGATTATCTTTTAATTTACTTAATCTTCACAACAATCATGTACACTATTAGAATCTCAACCAATTGTATGAGAAAATGGATCCGTTGAGGGTTAAGTAACTCTCATAAAAGACCAAGTACTTACATGTATAGAGATCTGGGATTCAAACCCAGCTTTGCTGATTTCAGAAACTGTCCTCCACTAATAATCTCACAGAACCCATCTCTGCCCTGCTGGGCTTTTCTTTGCTGCTCTTCTCTGCCTTTCTTCTGTAAGACCTCACGATGTTTGTTTTCTCTCTCTCTCTCTCTCATATTCTGGACAAGAGAAACAGAATAAGCCCTACCAGAGAGGACAAAAGTCTGAAAATCCAGACCTCATGTCCATACCTTCTTCTCCCCCAAATCTATACATTTCTTCCCATTAAAAGCACTTTTATGAAAGGGTAATTTATGAAGGCCATAAATGACTTAAATTTAATATCAGAAAGTTCTATTGTAGAGTGTGAAGGGCCTATAAGAGTTCATTTATAGATGGAAAAAATGAGACAGAGCAGAGAAAGGATGTGTCTCAATATCATATATCTAGTAATGATAAAATTAAGCAGAGGACCTAGGTCTTCTGAGTCTTGTATCCACACTATTGTTTCCCAGATTATGGGGATATTGGATGAGTTACAATTCTCAAGGTGATTTTAGCTGTTACATGGCAACAGCATTAGATAGCAGTAAATCACATACTGAGAAAGATATTCCCATTTCAATTCCTTACAAGCCTTCAATGAGAAATTCTTGGTTTAATGCTAGTGTGTCTTTTAACCCCGTTTAAACATGCCTCAACCCTTGCTTTCCTGTATTGAAAAATATAGTGAATGATAAAACAGATATCTGTGTCTTTCTACTTTCTTTGAAAAACAAAATATTACCACCATTGTAGAATATGTGAACCTGTCTTAGTTCTTTCAGGGTGCTCTAACAAAATATCACACACTGGGTGGCTTATAAACACAAACATTTATTTCTCATAGTTCTGGAGCTGGGAGGACAAAGGTCAAGGGGTGAGCAGATTCAGTCTGAATTCCTGGTTCATAAGACAGAAGTCTTTTCAGTTTCTTCACATGGTGTTAGGGGCGAGGGAGCTCTCTGGGATCTCTGTCCTAAGTGCACTAATTCCATTCATGAGGACTCCACACTCATGACCCTCAGTCCCATCATAGGACTTACCTCTTAATATTATCACATTGGGGATTAGGTTTCAATGCTAATGGGGGGAGACACAAAAATTTAGTCTGTAGGAAAGGCCCTCCATGATTTTTTCCTCCTCCCTTTCAACTGGCATTCACTAACCAGAATTTGGTGATTTCTATTTAAATGATTTTTTCATAATTTTTCATATAATTTTATAAATGATTTTTCATAATTTTCATAATTTTTAAAATTATGTATATATACAGGTATATATATATGACAGATGCATACGTATAGTCAGTACAATCTGAAATAGTATATATAGTTTTATCTCTCTTTTAATTATAAGGCCCTATTTTCATTTTTAATATATTCTCAAATGATATCACATTATTATTTTTAAAACTTAATTTTTAGCTCAATTACTATTTTTTGAGATTTATCATATTGATGCCTATGGCTTTCATATACTTTTATTGCCATATATTATTTTACTTGTTCATTCTTTTATTAATATGCATTTCATTTTCTTCAGTTTTTCTTTTTCTTTTTCTTTTTTGGTGTTACAAGCAAAGCTACTTTGGATATCTGTGTTCATGTTAAATTATGTATACAGGTAGACAAGTTACTATTATTTTGTGAAAATAGGACAGTAATTACCAGGAAAGTTTTGTGTCTATATGTTTACCAGATCGTGTTCGTTTTTTTCTCTGGAGTCATTGTCCCAGGTTCATAGTCTGACAGCATAGAATTATTGTTAATCCTTATTATGGTCATACTTATTGAATTTTTGCAGGCTGGCATACAAAGTAATTGTGCCTTTAGTTTGAATTTCCCTAATATTAGTGAATTTAACTATCTTTAATGTGTTTATTTTTCATGTGTATTTGCTTTGTGTTAATTGCCTTTTCATATGTTTTACTTGCATCCACCAATATCATACTTTAGATAATTATGTATTTATGACTTTTAGATATTCATTTTATATTCTAAATACCAATTCTTTGTTGGTCTTCTATGTTTCAGTTGTATTATTCCAGCATTGGGCTAATTTTCTTGAGTTTATTTATGGTATTTTTAGATAAACTAAAATATTTTAGTGTAACCTAGTTTATATATATTTTTTAAAGTTCAAGGGTTTACTCTTTAGTTAAGAACTCTTTCCTTTATAAATATTTGAAATATATTCTGCTACATTCTATTCTAAAATGGATATAATCTCTTATTAAACACATGGAGTATTACATAAACAATCATATCATGTGCAAATAATAATTATAATTTTACTAAAAAATAATTTATGGATTCACATATAAGGAACTTGGAATTGACAACTCCATCCTTATAAGAAGTAAAAAGCTGGAGAGACTGAAAAATCAACAAGTGTTCTTACATCTGTAAGAGAGAGGAGGACACAGGGCAGAATTCTGCCCCTAAGATTGGAGAGACAGATAGACAAATACAGAGAGTCACAGGTTATTGAAGCAGATTAACTTGGGAACTAGTATAGGGGTAGGAAAACCTGAAATGTAATTGACAAATTATTAGAGACTTAGTGTGGACAAGTCTGAGTTAATAACTCACAGGGACCTTGTCATGGTGGGCTCCCTTAATATTGTGACATGTACATCCAGAGCTCAACTAGGACCTCACAGTAAGTACCCAGGGAAAATCTTCAAATACTTCTAGCAGGGGGAAAGAAAAAGGAATAGGCCAGAGCATACTGTTGTTCTTAACAAGGCCTGCCTTCAGGAGAGTAGTAAACCAGAACCTAACCTGCCAGGATATTAACAGAGACTAACTGACCTGGGGGAAGGGGAATACCAAACTCCAGCTTACTCTACTATCTTGTTCCACCTAAGGAGGGAGAAGAAAAACAGAGAAACACTTGTGTATACTGAGATAGCTACAACCCAGGTCAAAGAGGTTGCTACCTGTGTTCTCCTCCAGGATTTTGACAACTTCCTGTCTCATATGTAGGTCTTTTATCCATTTTGAATTTATTTTTGTGTATGGTGTAAAAAACAATCTAGTTTCATTCCTCTGTATGTGGCTGTCCAATTTCTCAAACACCATTTCCTAAAGCGACTCTTTTTTTTTTCCTTGGATATTCTTTCCCTGCATTGTCAAAGAGTTTTCAACCATATCGTTGTGGGTCCATTTCTCTGTTTTCTCCACTGTTCCATTGATCTATGTGTCTCTTTTTGTGCCAGTACTATACTGTCTTGATCACTGTAGCTTTATATATAACTTGAAATCTGCAATTGTGATGCCTTCGGATTTACTTTTCTTTTTCAAGATTGCTTTAGTTATTTGGGGTCTTTTGCAGTTCCATACAAATTTGAGCATTGTTTGTTTCAGCTCTGTGGAAAATGGTGGTGGTATTTTGATAAGGAGTACATTAAATGGGTAGATTGCTTTGGGTGGTATAGACATTTTAATGATATTTATTCTTCCAATCCATGAGCTTGAATGTTTTTCCATTTCTTTGTGTCATTATCAATTTCTTTCTTAAAGTGTTCTGTAGTTTTCAGAGTTCAGAAAGAGTACAGTTAGGTTTATTCCTAGGTATCTTATGGTTTTTGGTGCAATTGTAAATGGGATAAATTCCTTGATTTCTCTTTCTGCTTCTTCATTATTAATGTATAGAAATGCAACAGATTTCTGTACATTGATTTTATATTCTTTGACTTTGCTGAATTCATGTAACAGTTCTAGCAATGTTTTGGTGGAGTCTTTTGGGTTTTCTACATACAGTTATCATGTCACCTACAAATAGTGAAAGTTTGATTTCTTCCTTGTTTATTTGGATGCCTTTTATTTCTTTTTATTGTCTGATTGCTGAGGCTAGCACTTCCAGTACTATGTTAAATAGCAATGATGAGAGTAGACAGCCCTGTCTTTTTCCTGGCCATAGAGAAGAAGCTCTCACTTTTCCCCCATTGAGGATGATATTAACTGTGGTTAATTAACTGTGATATTAACTTTTGTATAAGGCTGATAGAGGCATGTTCCCTCTATCCCTACTTTGCTGACACATCTCTGGAGGTAAGGGAAACAAGCAAAAATGAACTACTAGGACTTCAATAAGATAAAAAGCTTCTGCACAACAAAGGAAACAATCAACAAAACTAAAAGGCAACCTATGGAATGGGAGAAGATATTTGCAAATGACACATCTGATAAAGGTGTAGTATCCAAAATCTATAAAGAACTTATCAAACTCAATACCCCAAAAATACTGGGCAGAAGACATGAATAGACATTTTTTCCAAAGAAGACATCTAGATGACAGACACAAGAAAAGGTGTTTGATATCACTCATTATAGGGGAAATACAAATCAAAACCATGATGAGATACTATTTCATACCTGTCAGAATGGCTAAAATTAACAACACAGGAAACAACAGGTGTTTGTATGGATTCAAAGAGGAACCCTTTTACCCTGCAAACTGGTGCAGCCACTCTGGAAAACAGCATGGAGCTTCCTCAAAAAGTTAAAGATAGAACTACCCTCAACCTAGCAGCTGTACTACTAGGTATTTACCCAAAGGATACAAAAATATTGATTCGAAGCAGTACATTCACCGTGATGTTTATAGAAGCATTATAAATGATAACCAAATTATGGAAAGAAACCAAATATCCATTGACTGATGAATGGATAAAAAAGATGTGGTATAGATATACAATAAATATTAGCCATAAAGTGAATGAAATCTTGCCATTTGCAATGAAGTGAATGGAGCTAGAGTACATTATGCTAAGCAAAATAAGTCATTAATAGAAAAATACTACATGATTTCACTCATATGTGGAATTTAAGGAACAAAACAGGTGAACATAGGGGAAGGGAAAAAAAGAAGTGGAAGCAAACGATGAGACTCTTTTTTTTAAAGATTTTTTTTTTTATTTATTTATTTGATACAGGGAGAGAGATTACAAGTAGGCAGAGAGGCAGGCAGAGAGAGAGGAGGAAGCAGGCTCCCTGCGGAGCAGAGAGCCCGATGTGGGCCTCGATCCCAGGACCCTGAGATCATGACCTGAGCCGAAAGCAGGGGCTTTAACCCACTGAGCCACCCAGGCGCCCGAGACTCTTAATTATAGAGAACAAACTGAGGGTTGATGAAGATGAAGAGGTAGGTGGGGGATGGACTAAATTGGTTTGTGTGTGAAGGAGGGCATTTGTAATGAGCACAGGGTGTTATATGTAAATAATGAATCACTAAATTCTACTCCTGAAACCAATATTACACTCTATGTTAACTAGAATTTAAATAAAAACTTGAAGCAAACAAACAAAAAAACAGCAAAAACAAACCAACAAAAACACTTGTGAAGTTCCTACTCTAGCACCATAGACTCATTAGAAGACTGAGATACAAAGGAGGAAGGAAGAATTAGGATTATTTTGTTACGATAAGGTACTCACGTACCTATGAAGTGTATAGTGTTATTTGAAAGTGGACTTGGATTAGCTGTAAATGTATATTGCAAATGGAAGAGAAACCACTAAAAAAATAAAAAAGAAGTATAATTTATTTGCTTAGAAAAGAAAGTAAAATGGAATCATATAAAATGCTCAATGAAAATGATAAAAGGGAGAAAACAAGTGGAATATAAAAACAGAAACAAAGGACAAGGGCAATAAATAGAAAACACTAATAGAAATGGTAGGTAATTAATTCAACTCTGTCGTGAATCCCTTTAAGTGTCAATGGTGTAAACACATCAGTTATCAGACAGATATCAGAGTGGATTAAAAATATGACCCAGATATATTTTGTCTACAGGAAAACCACTTTAGATATGAAGACAAACATGGATTAAAAGTGACTGGATGGTGCAATATATACTATGCCAACATTAATCAAAAGAAAGCAGGAGTGGCTTTCAGATTAATGAATTAATCTGAAATTAATCTGAAATCAGATTATTAATTATTTTCATATTAATTTCCGACAGGGCAGATTTCAAAGCAAGGGAAGTTATTGGAGATAAAGAGGGTATTGCATAATAATTTGGGGGCCAATTCCAATAAGACATAACAATCCTTAACGTGTATGCACCTAACAAGAGTGTCAAACTATGTCAAGCAAAAACTAATAGAATTGCTAAGAGAGAGAGAGAAAGAAAGAGAGAGATCAACCCACTATCATAATTGGAGACTTCTATATTCCTTTATCAGAAATGGATAGATAGAGCAGGCAGAATATTTGTAGGGACATAGTTGAACTCAACAATATCAGTCAACTGGATACAATTGACATCTGGAGACTATTTCATCCAACAATAGCAAAATACACAGTCTTCTCAAATTCACATAGAACAAATACCAAGACAGAGTACCTTCAGGGCCATAAGACATGCCTTAACAAATTTAATACCAATGTTTTCTCTCACACCACAGTGGAATAAAACTACCAGAAATCAATAACAGAAAGTTAACTTGAAAATTAGAAAATACATGAAGATTAACAGCATGCTTCAAATTAACACATGGGTCAAAGAAGAAATCTCAAGATAAAATTAGAAAGTATTTTGAACTAAATGAACATGAAAACACAACTTTAAAAATTTGTGAAATGTAGCAAAAACAGTACTTAGAGGGAAATTATAGCATTGAATGCATGTATGAGAAGAGAAGAAAGCTCTGAAAGAAATAATCAAAGTTTCCACCTTAGGCAACTGAAAAGAGAAAATTAAATCTAAAATAGCAAAAGAAAATATGTAATAAGAATAATAAGCAGGGCGCCTGGGTGACTCAGTGGGTTAAAGCCTCTGCCTTCGACTCAGGTCATGATCTCAGGGTCCTGGGATCGAGGCCCACATCAGGCTCCCTGCTCAGGGGGGAGCCTGCTTTCTCCTCTCTCTCTCTCTGCCTTCCTCTCTACCTACTTGTGATCTGATCTCTCCCCGTGTCAAATAAATAAATAAAATCTTTAAAAAAAAGAGGAACAAGCATAAGTCGATGAACCTGAAAACAGGAAGTTAGTAGAGAAGAATTAGTGAAACCAAAAATTGATTCTTTAAAAATGTCAATAAAATCAGTAAATCTATAGCCAGCCAACCTAAGAAAAAAAGAGAGGACACAAGATATCAGAAATGAAAGAGGAGATATCACTACAGATCAATGGATGTTAAAAGGACAAGGAACACTATAAGCAATTCTATGCCCAAAACTGATAACCTAGATGAAATGGACAGATTACTTGAAAGACATGATCTGCCAAATCTCAAACAAAAAGAAACAATCTGACTAGGCTTACATCTACTGAAGAAGTTGAATCAGTACCTCTTTCAGAGAAAAGAAGCCCAGGAAATATTTCCTAACTCACTCTATGGATCAGAATTACCCTAATATCAAAACTAGACAAACTCATTACATGAAAACCAAAGATCAGTATATCTCATGAACATAGATGCTGTCAAAGATGTCAAGCAACAAGAACTCTCATTCATCACTGGTGGGAATTCAAAATCGTACAGCCATTTTGGAAAACAGTTTGATACTTTCTTATAAAATTAAACATACTTACCATAGGGCCCAGTAACTGCACCTTTAGGATTTGAAACTTGTACATAAAAAAAAACATGCACATAGATGTTTTTAGTGGCTTTATTCATAATTGTCAAAACTTGAAAGCAACCAAGTAGGTGATTGATAAATATATTATGGTACATGTAGATGGTGGGATATTATTCAGAGCTAGAAAGAAATGAGCCATTAAGCCATGAAAAGACATGGAGACCTACTGTGTGATTCTAAATATATGACATTCTTGAAAAGGCCAAACTATGGAGACCATAAAAAAAATCAGTGATTGCCAGGAATTGGCACGGGAATGGATAAATAGGCAAAGCATAAGAATTTCAGGTCAGTAAAGAAAGCTCTTTATGATGATATAATGATGGATACATGTAATTATATATTTTTCTAAACCCATAGGTTATACAATACCTAGAGTAAACCCTAACGTAAACTATAAACTATGGGTGATTATGGTGCATCAGTGTGTAGGTTCATCAGTTGTAAGAAGTGTACTACTGTGGTGACAGATGTTGAAAACAGAGGCATGTGTGTATGGAGGCAAGGAGTATATGGGGGATTTCTGTACCTTCCCCTTTTTCTGTGAGCCTAAAACTGTTCCAAACTAAAGTCTTAATATATAAAAAAAATTCAGCCCTTGACTCATTTATTTATGTATTTATTTTACTTTGTGTAAGGTTTCCCGGTAGCCCTCCCAGTAACGGCGGATGAAACAAAGCACCAGACGAATAGGCACGAGGGGAGATTTTTAATAGAGATGCCCTCGGGCGAGGTTCCGCGACTCCGAGAGAAGGGAGTCGGGGAAGTCGCACCTGGGGAGGATGCGCACGGGTTTTTATGGGGTGTGGGCGGAACAGGGGAACATGACCGTAATTGGTAGGAGATTGGATGGAGTTCAGCCCTCGGTTTCCCGCCGAAGCTCTGGCCTTGGCGGTCTTTTGAGAGTGGAAGCTGATTAGAGGGGGGCGGGTGGTGAGACAGTAGGGCAGCCGCCATCTTGTGGCCTCCTCAGTTCCCCGGACCTGTCGGCCCAACACTTTGTTGGATAATCTATGGCTGCAATTACAATTTTGAATTCAATGTTTTACAATGAAGTACAATTTACTATTGGCTGAGATAAATTACTTTTATCAGGTAGAAGAGATTCTCTTTTAGACTTAACTTGATAACTTCTTTTGTCATAAAGACTATTGAGTATCATCACAGGATTATTGGGGTGATCATAGCCTGTTTATCTTTATCTACTAATATGTGGCAATATGTTAACTGAATGTTTATTAATTCTTACATTCCTCTAAAAAGCTCAACTTTGACATGATTAAAAGAATATATAAAACTTATAAATATGTATATAGATATTCTAATAAAATTTATATACACACATCATATATAGACATTTATATGGAATACTGTGAAGAGTCTGAAGTTTTACCATATTTGTTAGCCAATTTAGCCAACCAATTCCATAAATGCTAGTAGAAGACATGAAACTTCTTGGTCAAAGATAAAAGACCTTAATTTTCACAGTAATAGCTGTAGTATCACCATGGAGAATTATCTCCCAGCAGTGCTCACATCTCATTTCTAACCTGTCGTGCTTTCTGGTAAATCTTCCCATAAGTATGTCATTTGGTTGGTCACTCTGATTAATCTGACTCGCAGAGGCTGACCACATCCATTCAATTTGTCTAATTCAGCATGCAATTAAGGATACTACAAACTAGACTCCTAGAATCATTGAAGGCATACTTTCAGTCTTGAACTCAACCATGTCCACCAGGGACCTGGATTCAGCCAGCTGAACAATTCCATGAACTAGCAAGGCATACTTTAAAAAGCCAGATGGCTTTCTTTTAAAGTTTTTGTAAAGGTCTTTCTACGTGGACCACTGCTTAATTCAGGCAGAGAAAGGGATTTTAGACTGTCTTGGCTTGCAAGGAGGAATTCTGGGCTAATTTTATCATTTATAACCCTGGCCAGTGATTTGCACCTGATCTGAATGCCTTCCAGGGATCAGATGGTGTCATTGATCATTTCGTCTAAAATCTGGAACAAATTTTATACCAGCTTTTCTAATTGGATGACTCCAGCTATAGGGATTACTGACTACTGATAACATAAAAATAGTGTGTCAGTTATCACTACAGGAAACTCCCTCAAGGAACTGCAGGTAGCCTCCTTTTGTAGGGAATCACCAAGTGATCTGAGAGATACATAATTTGGAATTTCCTTAAACCAATAAATCAAGGTTCCCTTTAAGTTAGAAGCTTTAATTTGGGTGGCAGTTTGTGGGATGATGTTTCCCCAAAGGGAATAGCTCAAAATCTTTTGGGTAAAGTTTGAGATGCCACTAAGCACCCTTTTTTGAATATGGCATTTCTATTTGCCAAATAATACTGATTAGATCATTCCCACTATATTTGTCACCATACCCAAGTCAGCCTACCTCAAAATGGCAAAATCAGACTGGAGAGTTATTAGACTTCCATAGTACAAAAATTCAGTTTTGACAAGAGCCTCATAGAAAACAAATAACTGTTTTTCTAAATGCATATATGTCCATGCCAAGGAGAGGTTGAATTTAAAACATCAAGGAGTGCTTCCTTTTGCCAGAGGCTCTGATAAACAAAGTCATCAGCCACAGAGACTTGTAGCTTAAGTTGTTAGAATATTTGCCTGGAAGGTAGAGAGCATATCTCAGCTTGCTAAGTATTTTCCAACACAAACTATTGGTTTGGGTCCCACTCACAGTATGCTGATTTGTATGCTAGTTAATATAAACAGTCAACTATAATAAACAATAAATAAATAAATAGTAAACAAGTGAGGTACATTTAATCTTCAAAGGACTCAGCAAGGTCCTGTATCTTTTTTGGTGATGGTAGCCTAGGAGATAAGAATCAAGATTTTTCTTCACTATAAAAGGGATTGAGTACTGTAAACCTCCCTATATAGTCCAAGTAATTTTTCTTTTCAAGCAGACCCCTGAATATATTTTTAACTATTGGCATATGTGTGATAACACTGTGCTCAGGTCTACTGAGTAAGACTTCTGACTAACAGAACATTCTCTATACAATGAAAACTTTTTTATGTCATAGAGTAAAGCCACTCACATTAAATCATGATCTGACTGCTCATTGGAAGAAATGAAGAGTTTTTATATACCTTGAAAACTATTGTAAACATGATTAGAAGACTTAGCACATGAACGGGAATTGGTCTTGGCCCTCAGATAACACTAGGATATAAAAGAGGTTGTTAGCAAAGTCTAAGACAGCATGCCAGTTTCATCAATGTGGGCAGTGGATTCAGTTGCAGTGACAATGTCTGAAACAGTCAGGGCTGTGGGAGTAACAACTAAATTCAGTTGACAAGAATCCACTATAAGTCTCAAGATCCCATGAGCCTTTTTTACTGGCACACATGGCTGTCGTATTGAAATATTTCATCTCTTTTTCCTCCTGCTGCTTTTAAATCCTAATCAAAGCTGTGTTTTCTTTTTCTCCCTCTGGAATTCTACATTGCTTCTGTTGGACCAACAGAGTGGAGACAGCGAAGTAGTTTGAAAGTGATTTACACCTCCCACTGGTACATGTAGCTATTCCCAATCAGGATAAACCCCTCTGAACTTTATGAGCACTCATATTACAAGCATGTAAAATATTAATCACAATTAGACAGGCAACAGAAGTCACAACAGTACATTAAATCATTCCCAAGGGCCCTACCCACAAGACAACTTCAGTTTCCTTTCTTTGCTAAATCTTGGTCTTTATCCATCAGTTAAATTTGAGTTTCCCCTGGGCGCCTGGGTGGCTCAGTGGGTTAAAGCCTCTGCCTTCGGCTCAGGTCATGATCCCAGGGTCCTGGGATCGAGGCCCGCATCGGGCTCTCTGCTCGGCAGGGAGCCTGCTTCCTCCTCTCTCCTCTCTCTTTGCCTGCCTCTCTGCCTACTTGTGATCTCTCTCTCTGTGTCAAATAAAAAAAAAAAAAAATTAAAAAAAAAAATTTGAGTTTCCCCTGCCAAACAAGGTCAGATACAGTAATGACTCAGGTGTCTATATTCAACAGAACTCTACAGTTTGGGCACCTCTCTTCCCCAAAGTTCTTTAGTATATTCAGATAAGTGTGTATGGCCTTTTGGTTCCCCTCAAAAATCAGGAGATTCAGCTGGACCATTGGTCATTATTCTCCCTAGAATACCTGAGATCAAGGTAGACTGGAAAGGAAGGATCAAGGAGGAGGTGACTCAACACTAGTAAGCATGGCTTTGCATTTACTTTTGATTTGGGATGTGTGGTAATAGCTTGTGGATCAATCATATCCATTTCTGATGTTTTCAGTTTACTCAGTGCTAAACTGGAAGGTGAGATCTTCATGGTTGACACTATCTGTATCAGACATGAGGATTCCATGACTAAGCCATTTTGTTTTCTAGATAAAGCCACAGGGTTTTCTATCTTGATTGACTTTGGCTTAAAACAATGTTCACATTAATTTGGACTACTTTCTGTTCCATTAACCTAATAATACTAATTCAGTTTTCTCCTAGTTTTTACATAAAGGCTTCAGGAGTTTTCAAGAGTGATGGAGGAATTTATTTATATATCTTTGTTTTTTAATTAAATTAATTAAGTTAAAATTTTTAAGTTTTTATTTTAATTCCAGTTAATTGACATACAGCTTTATATTAGTTTCAGGTATAGAATATAGTAATTCAACACTTCCATATATCACCCAGTGCTCATCATGATAAGCATCCTCCTTAATCCCCATCAACTATTTAACCGAGCCCTCCACCCATCTCCTCTCTGGTAACCATCAATTTGTTTTTTATAGTTAAGAATCTGATTTTTAGTTTTTTCTCTCCCCTTTTCGCCCTTGTTCATTTGTTTTGTTTCTTAAATTCCACTTGAGTGAAATCATGATTTAGTTTGCTTAGCATTATACTCTCCAGTTCCATCTACATCATTGCAAATGGCAAGATTTCACTCTGTTATATGGCTGAATAACATTCCATATTTATGGAATATTATTTACACACACACACACACACACACACACACACACACACACACACACAGAATACCTTTATCCATTCATCAAATAGTGGATACTTGGGCTGCTTCTGTATCTTGGCTACTGTAAATAATGCTGCTATAAACATAGGGGTGCATGTATCCCTTTGAATTAATGTTTTTATATTCTTTGGGTAAATACCCAGTAGTGCAATTGCTAGATCATAGGGTAGTTCTATTTTTAAATTTTTGAGGAAACTCCATATTGTTTTCCATAGTGGCTACAGCAGCTTGCATTCCCACCACAGTGCATGAGTGTTCCTTATCTCCACATCCTTGCCAAACACCTGATGTTTCTTTTGTTTATTTTAGCCATTCTGACAGGGATGAGGTGATATCTCATCGGGAATTTACTTATGTATCTTCAGTCAGTTCCTGTTCTCCAGTAAATTACATTCAGCAGTATCATAAACCCAGTTTAGGGCATTGAGATCTGTTTTCTTCCAGCTCTTAAGAAGCTGAGAGCTGCATTTTAAGGTTATGAATAGTAACTCTGAAGTATTTATCATCTGTATACCTGTGTTTTAACATTTTGACTTTATAAGCATATCCTTCCTATTTTTGCATTATTCTTGGTTCTAATCTTTATTTTTATTCAGGCATTATAATTATGCCGTAGAAATGCATTCTCTCTTCAAACTTCAAATACTTTAATTAATTATAGTTTATAAATAAACATATGGAGAAATAGGTGATAATTCACAGATTCCCAGATAAATTTAGGAATTTTTCTACAATGCTGAATCTTCAGTAAAAGCTAGACTTCAGTTCTTTACTTCTTCCACAGGTGCCTATACACGTGGACCCCACATACAAACTCAAGTCACTAGTTTCACATTCTGGCAGGAATGTATAGATGCTTCAGAAAAACCCTTCTGCTGCTTCTAGATAGATGGTATTTTCCTCTGCAAGTGGATAAATTTAATTCTTTTGTTTTTGTGAATAGCAACTTACTGTTATAAATTTTTCCCATCCAATTGCACCTAAAAATAATGCAGATTTATTTCCCTAATGGGCTTTATTTTATTTCCAATTACTGAATGCATTTATGCTTATTGTAAACAGCATCAAAATTCTTTTTGTTGAAACACCATCAGGACCAGAATTTTCCTTAAGTGTCTTGATTGGTTTAGTTTAAGCTTAGTATGATGTTTCCTTCTACTTTTTCATTCCAAATCACTTCAAATCTTGATTATCATCCCTGTGTGGCTTTTCATACAGATCTTCTAGCCTTTCTGATTTCCAAGTGGAAATCTTGAAGTTTTGAATACAAATAGTATATTTTAAACTGACACTTTCTTCAAAGCAGTATCTGGTGAAAAGTTTATTTGGCAAGACATAGAAACACAGTGCATTTAAGGCCGGGTTCAAAATCATATTATAAGGTGGTTGGGGATCTGAGAGTAGAATTTAGTAGTAGTTTTCCTTTTTTCTTTTTCTTTTTTTTCATTTTCACTTAATCTACAAAAGAAAATAATTGTTTTGATTAAGATGAGAGGAGAAACAAAAGATCATTTGTTTATTGATTTGTTAAGGTTAGATGACCTCCAAAGTCCTGTCTTTCTCTAAAACTTCTCGACTTCACATAGTTTATCTACATAACTCTTTCTTTTTATGTGTATGTGTGTGTTGGTGTGTTTATTAACTTTATCTAATACTCTCAAAGCAAAACAAAATAAAATAGCCTCAATATCTATTCAATTTTAAATACAATTCAAGAAATTGGCAAAATGTAAAAACAATGAAGGCATAATAAACAGGAAATGAAGTGGTGGATTTAAAAACTAAAAAGTATGAAATATATTTTTGGGGCACCTGGGTGGCTCAGTCCATTAAGCATCTGACATTTGATTTTGGCTCAGGTCATGATCTCAGGGTCCTTAGATCAAGCCCTGAGTCAGGGTCCTTCTCTCTCTCCTCCCTCTGCCCCTCCCCACCACTTGCACTATCTCTAAAAAACAAACAAACAAAACAAAACAAAACCCTATAAAAATGTTTTTAATGTAAAACAGGGGACACAAATCCAGTAATTTTTATAAACTAGTAAGTAACACATATTTATATGCCCAACCACAGGATAAGTGAGTATATATAAAAAAGAAGGGAAGAAGTATCACAATTCTGCTGTGTCTGGAAAGCTTTTGGTTATTTCTTCAGATGCTTGGTTTAAGTAAACATAGCAAAAGATAAAGTATATTTGTGTATGTCTAACATAGTAAGCATAGTAACATACTGAAGTATATGAATACACTGTCGTGTTTCCCCAGTACTCTTTGTTCTACCATATTGGTTCAGTGTGGCCATGCATCCCTAAAACTGAAGGATCAGTTCTTAGGCTTTACATTCCTTGAGTAGAGCAAAAATTGTGTCATCTACCAAATTATTCATTCACTTACCTTTTTAAAATAACATTTAATCTAAACTATACTCTTACTCGCTCTGGTACCGTGCCTGGATAGGCTGACTAGAACCCATAACATATCTGGACACAGTGATTTCTCCGACAGTGTAACCACATAGGACATATTGCCCTCATCAGATCATTGGAACCTTTCTATTTGCCGGGACAGGTCAGATGTGCCAATTTCTTCATACACACAGTCTGACATATTCTCACCAACCATTCTACATATACTGAGAATCCCATACTCACCACTGAGTATCCACCAACCAACAAGTTCTGATGGACTAATTTGCAAGGAGGTGGGGAAATGAGGCTAGGTCAATAGCTCAAAGACACCATCTCCACTCCACATATAGATCCATAGTCATTTTATTCAGATTTCAGTTAGACAAGTATTTACTTAGCGACTATAGCTAAGCAGTAAGGGTCGCTTAAAAATCATGTAAATTAGTTTGTAAATACTGATACTGGTAAATTACATGTAAATTAATTTGTAAATACTGATAGTAGAGGATTGTAGGGAAGCAATAACTGTATGAGAATATGTATGTTTCTGGGCGCCTGGGTGGCTCAGTGGGTTAAAGCCTCTGCTTTCGGCTCAGGTCATGATCTCAGCATCCTGGGATCGAGGCCCGCGTCAGGCTGTCTGCTCAGCGGGGAGCCTGCTTCCTCCTCTCCCTGTCTCTGTGCCTGCCTCTCTGCCTACTTGTAATTTCTCTCTCTGTGTCAAATAAATAAATAAAATCTTAAAAAAAAAAAAAAGAATATGTATGTTTCTGATTAAGCTTTTTGAAAGCATTATTGGAATTTCTATAAAATATTAACCTTAGAAACCTGCCACTTTCTTATTAATGCAGTTTATTAGCATTTATAATATTTTCCTATTTTTGACTCTGAGAAAGTGATGAACTTTTGACATTTTTATTCATTTCCAAGATATAAGTCATGTTTATCTCAAATTGCTTTTTTAAGTTTGATCTTTTTGTTAAGTATTATCTGAGGAGAAAGTGTTAGTTGCAAATAAAATAATTGTAATTTAGCTTATAAATTTAAGATAGTAATAACATTCTGATTATAATGCTCTTAAATACATAAAAGAAGAAGAAAGGAAAGTGGGAAAGGACTTTGGAAAGACAATATTCAGAAAAGCAAATCCATATAGCCAATACACACATGCAAAGATGCTCAAAATTAAGCAAAATTTTGTATTTTCTAAATCTTATTAGACTACTGGTATAAGAAGAGAGATAAAATAAATCCTTACTTGTATAGATAGTGTCAGGGTTTAGCTATTATAATAAAACCTGAAATAATTAAATTTTTACATTCTTGAAGATAGAATGAGTATATAACCTCTTTATCTTGTGAAATAAGATTTGTTCAGGGACTAAAATATAGTAATGGCAATATAAAATTTAACATTTTAATATTATTGTTTATACTGTTTCATTTACTGTTTGGAGGAGTAGCTGTGAATGATGATGAAACTCAAGCAAACTCTCCCTTTGAGTTTAATAATATAATTAGTTTTTAACTATGTCAACTAAATAAAGGAATATTTATTATTCAAACTTAAAATGCTCAACTTCTCTAGAAGTTAGAGCACTGTAAATTGAAAGAATAAAGAGATGCCTTTATGACTTATTAAAGTCTTAAAAATTAAGAGAGTAAACCATGATATCTGGCTTATAGAATTAAAGGAGATTCTCTCATTGACATGAGAACTTGATATTGTGTAACCACCTAAGGAAAATTACTGGCTTCTTAAATATTTTAACTTTAATAATTAAAGTTAGTCATACATTTGACTAAAAAATTCTTCTTTGGAGAGCCTTACCTATAATAGTAAAAATATTAGCAGAGAAAACTTTGTGGGGACCAAAAAAAAAAAAAAAATTAAAAAAACAAAACTAACACAACCCTGAATTTGTATAAATAATTGAATAAAGTATCAATTCTATGTAATATTTTTAGTTATTAAAAAGATCACTTTTATCTACATGTAAAGGTCTAGTGGGACATCAACCAAAGAATAAATATGAGTATATGAATTATTTTAATAAAGTTATTATATAAACAGAGCTATATATAACATATTTGTTTATTTTGTACAAATATAGAGAAAATTGTTGAGAGATGCAACCAGATTGATGACATCAAATACGCAGATATGAGATTGTAAAAGTTGAGAGAAAGATTATATGAAATAATTTTACATATAGTTTAATACATAATAATATACAATATATAAGTTTATGTATTACAAATAGTGGTAACAATTTTATATTAAATATAACTGATATATTTAATATAACGTGTTATATTTACATATAACTTTATATAGCATAATACTCTATAACATATAGTATAATAACTACTTACCTATAATAGGAATATACAGAAAAGAGCATGCATATTATATATGTAAATATGATATATACACACATAAAAATATATCCAGAAAAGTTAGAAATATGGAAACAAAAGTAATATCAACTATTACTTCTTTATAATAGAATTTTACTCTAATCTTTCAAACTTAAAGTGTTCTTTGGATTTTTAAAATACAAAAAGTTTCCCTTCCTATGGAAAATAGAGATATTTCTAAGTTCCTTAAAAACACAAAAATACAAATTTGAATTTTCTCTACTTCTATTTTATCATATGATAAAATTTATAATTTTCATTAGATTTCTTATCTTGCAGTGACACAAAACTGAATGATAAATTTATCTTTTAACTAAGATATCTACAGTACCTTGAGATGATAACTTCTTCCTTCAGCATGATAAATTGTAGAGTCTTTTACTTCTAGTTATCTCCTTTTAACCGTCTTTTGTCTTGGAAACAAGTCTGAAGCATAGTGTAAATAAAGAGCTCCACTTTCTGCAATAGTCTTAACACATCACCCTTTTCCCTAAGAAATGTGGCTGGGTGATGGATACTGGGGAGGGTATGTGCTATGGTGAGAAAAATAAATAAACAAACAAACAAATAAATAAGCTATGGAATTATTTTCATTTATAAATTGAAAGCACAGGGCATCTGGAAGCCTCAGTCAGTTAAGCATCTGCCTTTGGCTTAGGTCGTGATCCTGGGAGCCTGGGATTGAGCCCCAGCTCTGGCTCCCTGCTCAGCCCAGAGGTTGCCTCTCCTTCTGCCCCTGCCCCGCTGCTTCTGCGCTTGTGCTCGCTCTCTCTTTCTCGAATAAATAAATAAAATCTTTAAAAATAAATAAATAAATTGAAAGCACATAATTATATAACCACAATACCAGCAGACTCTGCAAATAAGGAAAAAAATCAATACAAACGTAAGGGGATTTATATTATGTTTAATTCAAACACAAAGTCATTTTAATATTTTATTAAGAATTTATAAGAATTAGGATATATCCAAGGAAAATCCAAACTCCAAAAATATATTCCAAAATATTGTTTATTTCAAAATAAGGCCACATATAGAAATCTTTTATCATGTTATATTTAACCTGAAGTATGTCTTAATCTTATCTCCAAAAATTAGCTTAATCTCTTTAGATTCCAATGTATTTACTAGTGCCATGTCTAGTGAATGAATAAGTCTAGTGACATGATTAGTGAATAGTCAACATTCCATTAAACAGGTGACACAGTAGCACTCATACAAGTTTCATACAGAAATTTTACCTTGATGAATTAATGTAAATATGAGATACGTTTGTTATAACAAAATAGGCAGAGCTTTTTCCCCCACCGTCCAAATCCTAAACATGGGATCAGCCTTCATGCCTCAAAGTGATTTAGAATGAAATTCTTAGCCTTTCTTGTTTTTTTTTTTCCTTTCCTTTTCCCCTCTTTTTTTCTAGCAGCTTGCACGTTTTCTTTTTGAGGATAGTCTAATACTTTGCATGTTAACTGAGAATATTTTATGTTCCTAGTGGAGACAGGGAATAAAACTAAGACATGCATTTTTTTAGTCATTTCAGAAAGTTCAGAAAACATTTGGAAGAGAATATTTATATTCATAATATTATTATTTGTGGCTTTATACAGTGAACAGGCAATTACAGAATTATTTAGAATACTAATAAATACTAATGGGAAAAAGGGTAAGATAGGTATATAGGGAGGACTTGAATTCATCTAATTTTAACATGAAATATTGAAATTTTACAGTATGGATTTGTTTTTCCACATGAAACCATGACAGTTATAGGTTGAATTTCTTAGAATTGAATATACATCTTTTACTTTAAATACATATCTTGAAAAAATACATATCTTGAGAAAATTAAATGTATACATTGAGCAAATTAACTTTTACTATACACACATATAGATATAATACAATATAATTTTTACATTCAAAAAAAATTTTTTAAATAGGCACTAAAATCTGATAGTGAGGTGAACATTAAAAACTCGTGAGTATCTGCATGTTTCTATCTTAACAGAGTATCTCTCTGTGGTTATACATTACCTCAGTTGTACCAAAAGTCAAAAGTCAATATGTAAGCCCTTTGTGACTCTGTGACTCCTATTCCATGAATGATCCCAGCAATATCAAAGCTTCACTATTAAATCATCAGTCTCTGACAAAGTATGCGTCCTCTGACAAACCACGTGAGACCCAAGTACACTCTATATGATTACCCACTCCCTGCAGGCTATTGTTTGGAGGCTTGGTTGGAGACCCTGGGTGGTAGGAGAAGTGATAGGCACCATCCCATCTCTCACTAAAAATGCCTAAGAGAACTAGATCAGCAGCACTGTCTGATAGAAAGTATAAATCTAAAGTTTAACATCTATGTAATTTTAAGTTTTCTAATAGCTATATTTTTTTAACAAAGGTAAAATTAATTTAGTGATTGGTTTATTTAACCAATTTCAACATGTAAATAATATAAAATATTGAGATTTTTATATTCTTTTAATTTTTACTATGTCTTCAAAACCCAGTGTCTTATACTCACAGCATCTCTCCCTTATACCAGCTGCATTTCAAGGGCTCAGTAGACCTCTGTGCTTAGTGCCTACTATACTGAAAGCACAAACCTAGATCTTTTCTTTCTCTACCTCCTGGCAGCCAAGCCCCTTCAGTCTGGCTGAGCTGCTTGGGACTTTGAATCTTGAGTGAGTAAACACAGAGAAAGTAGCTAATAAGTTGTATTAAAGCATGAGTTGTGGTGATTCCTGTAATATGCTGGCTCTCTGGCTAGACTTTTCCATATAAAAGATGATTTGGTGGCTACTTTTTGTTCCTTTGAAGCTGCCTTATTTAATTAAAGCCTATTTTTCAAATCTCGATTTTTCCCCTTTGTATTGCTTTCCTGAGGCTGATATCCTTCCAAACAATACAGTAATTACATTTTAGGAGAAAGACAAAGTCTGATAATGTTCCTTGAAGCTGATGCATTCCTAATCAATACATAATAAATATTACAGATAAAAGTGAAAAAAAAAACTAACTATGGCTGATACTTAAACTTTATTTATTAACATTAGAGATAAAGCATAATTGGGGATAGCAACTGTTCTTTCATAATAAAACCTTATGCCGTGAGGTATAGTACACGCTCTGAATTAGTAGCCAGGTAATTAATTGCAACTCTGTAACTACATTCATTCTCCCATGTATTCAGTATCTCTTTTTATTCATTCTTTCAGCAGATATTTATGGAAATAGATGATGTTCAAGATACACTGAGTTATAAAAATGAATAAGGATATAACATATCTAATTCAAGGATTTAGTTTCTTAGAGCATTTGTGTCATATACACATATGTAAATTAGCAGACCAATATCACATGATTGCTATAAAGAAGATTGTTGTAATTTGGGGGCTTGAAGTGGTGATGATTTGTGGAAGAGGTACCAAATATCCTAGGATTTAAGGGATAAGAAGAATTTTAATTCCTCAAAATATGAATAATACAGAGGATTAAGGAAAAAATGCACAAAGACTGAAAAATCACGGAATATGATTTTAGAACCAAGAGTGATCAGGTTAGCTGGAACATTATACTGCCACAGTGATGTTGCCTCAGAGTAGCCAACTGAGATTTTCTGAATTTTACTGATCCACCATCACTTTATCACCTGGCTTCCCTTTTGTAAGTGGGGCATTTTGTAAGATACATAGTGTGAAATCTGGAAGCAGAACAATACTAATTGGCCATGTGGGGATTAAACGCTTAGCCTTGACCCCCATTGGCACCAGACTCTAAGCAGCTAAGTTTCCTAAATGAAACTGGCTCAAAGTAAAGACCTTTGTCCTTACCTTCTCATCCATTTATTAAAAAAAGAATACAAAGAAATGTTCTAATTTTCTACTCTGCACAAAACATATTATGGAACAGTTTATCTTTATATGCCCTTGTTAACAATTTAAAGATAGATGCCTAAAAGAAAATATGGTCACATGCATATGCATATATTTGATTCATGAATCAAACCATTTGTATTCAAAATTTTAGAAATTTATTTTTTATTAGAATATGAGGATATAAATGTTATGCGTTATATACCTTTTGGAGTTTAGTAATGTGTTTAACTAGTGCAATTGCTGCCCAATTAGCTCAGTTAAAATAACACATTTTTGGTAACTCATGTTAGGTAGCTGAGATCTTCAAGAAATACACTTCAGCCATTATAAAAAATTTAAGAGATCTGGTACAAGTCATAGAACTTCACAGATATAAGTAGTCATTTATCCATCTTTGTGGACTGTTTCTGTAGAAAAATAGTAAGTTTAACTATACCTTAAGAGTTTATCTTAACTTTTCCATACCATCATAGCATTCATGAAACAATTTGCTATGTTAAAATACATATTCTAAAAGCACGCACACAAGGTCTTGATTGTTATTAAATGAAGCAAGTATAGTTCCTTAAGAAAAGTAAAACTGTTTGCGTAGACAGTTTATTTATGGACATTTTAAAATACTAAATGAACCATAAAATGAGATTAGATGCTGAATTTTTCATAAATTGGGTATTTAATGGAAATCAAGGAGAAAGACGTAATACCACATGTGTACACTAAATGTAGTGAAGGGAACCAGTTAATTTTTCATCCTTCTGGGATGATTTCTCACACAGCTGCAGCATTAGAATACAAAGGTGTATTTATTTTACTTCCATAAAAGGATAAAGTAAATAATTTAGAATCCGGAGATTATTAGTAAATTAGAGTAACTTTTATTAATGAAAGTACTTACCTACTTTTTGTTTAAAATTCATCAAAGTGTGTAGTAATTTTTATTAATGAAAACAAAGGTTGGGGTGCCGGGTGGCTCAGTGGGTTAAAGCCTCTGCCTTGGGCTCAGGTCATGATCTCAGGGTCCTGGGATCAAGCCCCGCATCGGGCTCTCTGCTCGGCAGGGAGCCTGCTTCCTCCTCTCTCTGCCTGCCTCTCTGCCTACTTGTAATCTCTCTCTCTCTATCAAATAAATAAATAAAATCTAAAAAAAAAAAGAAGAAAGAAAACAAAGGTTGCCTTAGTTTTAAGAAATATGGGAGACCTTCCCACAGTGTTTTATTCAACCTGAGTGAAATTAGTCAAAGTGATATTTATAGAGATGTAGTAATTTTAAATTTAGATTTTTCTTTAAAAACTTTTCACTAAGTCAGATACAGCATAAGGTTGAAATTATTTAAATGTAACATATTATCACAAACTGGATTTTAATAAATTTACTGTATTTCTCTTCTCAATTTGTATGAAGTCTCAGGTGTTTATTAGAGGACAAAGTCCAAATGACTCCTTTCCTATCTCAGTTCTTTCCCTACTTAAGATGGAGACTAGAAAAATTCCTGCAGAGAAGTTTCTGCAGACTATCCCTGAAGATTGTTGGGACTTGCTCTGACCTCTTCTTTCCTAATGACTAGTGATGTTGAGCATTGTTTTTGTGTTTATTTTGCCATTCTTAGACCTGTATCTTTTTTTGGTGACATATTTATTCAAATCTCTTGCTCAATTAGCATGTCTTATCTGGTTGTTATTATTATTATTATTACCGAGTTATAAGTATTCTTTAAATATCCTAGATACATGTTCTTTATCAGACACAGATGCTGCAAATATTTCAGTGCCTTGCTTTATATTTTCCTAATAGATTTTTAAAAACATTTTTTAATTCAAATGAAGTAAAGCCTATGTTATCCTTTTTTTTTAAAGATTTTATTTATTTATTTCACAGAGAGAAACACAGCGAGAGAGGGAACACAAGCAGGGGGAGTGGGAGAGGGAGAAGCAGGCTTCCTGCTGAGCAGGGAGCCCGATGCGGGGCTCAGTCTCAGGACCCTGGGATCATGACCTGAGCCAAAGGCAGATGCTTAACGACTGAGCCACCCAGGCGCCCCAGCCTATTTTATTCTTATTGTGACTTATTTATGAAATCTATTTCTAATTAAAGGTCACAAAGAGGTTCTCATACATATTTTTAAAGTTCTATCCATCTGTACACAAGTTCTGTACATTCTCTACACAATGCCTACATTCAAGTTTATGATGCGCTTCAAGTTAATATTTTATTTCAGTTAGAAATGTGGAAGCTCACATTTTTGTTTTTATATGTATATCCAATTGTTCTAGCACAATTTGTTAAAAAAAGACTACATTTTACCCTTTGAATTACCTAGGGAATTATCTGAAAACTCAGTTAACCCTGTATTTGTTGGTCTCATTTCTAGACATCCTAATCTATTCCAATGATCTTACACAATAACACACTTTCTAAATTTTTGTAGCTTTATAGTAAGTCTTGAAATCATATAGTATGAATCATCTATCTTTCTTCCTTTTTTCTCTCTGAGAGCCTTTGTTTTATCATAAAAATTTTGGAAGCAGTTCATCAGTTTTATAGAAGAGAACCTCCTGGGATTTCTGTTGAAATTGCATTGTGTCTGCATGAGCATAATATTTCTCTTCATTTATCTGAGTCCTCTATAATTTTGCTAAACAGTATTTTATAGTTTTGATGCAGAGGTTATATTCTTATTTCATTAAATTCATCCCTAAATACTTTGCATTAAAGAATTTTTATCTTGACCATCTTTAAAATTTCCCTTATTGCTATTATTATTCTGAGTTGATGTATTTGTATAATATCGTTCTCATTTTTATCATTTTTTTATAAGATGTGCCAGAAGTTTGAGTATCTTCTTAGGAATTAGCCCTCTGTTTTATCAAACCAGTTTTTTGTCTATTGTTACTACAGTAACTTCTATTTTTTTTGTTCTTTTTGTTCTTCTTAAATTTGCTTTGTAGGTCTCTGTATCCTTTTTAAAAAGTTTAATCTAAAAAAGCTTAATCTAGAAAACATTTTTCATTTATTTACTTGTAATGATAGTGTATTGTAATTTTATTTCCTAGTTTTTAAAATTTAAAATAGATATTTTATTTTAGATTGATCTTGCACAAAAATTTAGAAAAAAAAACAATTTATGATTAATCCCATTACCCCAAATATGTAACGGCTATCTTTAACTGTTTTCTTTTTCTATATATGCTTAAATTTTTAAGTTTTTATCTTTTATAATTCAAATGAGAAAAAATTATACTCATGGCACTTATGCAAGCAGAACATGAGTATAATATTTCACAGCTTTTTGATGAAATTGGCATATTTTTTCTTTTTTTTATTCAAATATAATTAACATGGAGTGTTACGTTAGTTTCAGGTCTACAGTATAGTGATTCAGCAATTCTACACATTACTCAGTGCTCATCACAGTAAATGTACCTTAATCCCCTTCATCTGTTTCATCTGTCCTCTCACCAACCTCCCTTCTGGCAACCACCAGTTTGCTCTCTATATTTAAGAGTCTTTTTTCTTTTGTTTGTCTCTTTTTTGTTTGCTTGTTTGTTTTCTTTCTTAAATACCAGATATGAGTGAAATCATGTGGTATTTTGTTTAGCATTGTACCCTCTAGATGTATCCATGTTGTTGCAAATGGCAGGATTTCATTCTTTTTTAAATAGCTGAGTAATACTTCTTTATATATATGTATATACACACACAAACACACACACACACCCCACATCTTATGCATTTATCTGTGGATAGACACTTGGGTTGCTTTCATATCTTGCCTATTGTAAATAATGCTTCAATAAACATAGGGATGCATGTATCTTTTTGAAAAAGCATTTTGAAAATTGGCATATTTTTAAAGTAGTTTCACTTATTTTAATAGAGTATAAAATTATTGCTCCTGGGTAGTTTTTTCCCCCTCTTTTATTATTTTGAAATTTTTCTTCTTTCTTTTTTGGATAATTTGTAATATATTTCTTTTGCTCCCTAGTCTCTTGTCATCTACAAACTTGAGAAGAGTACCACATTGCATTATGTCAATCACAAAGTCAGTTAATGGAGCAATCATAGGAAAGTGGTTAAGGGCAGGGGTTTTGACCCAAACTCTTTGGATTCGGATTTCTCGCTTTGCCACTTACTATTTATGTGACCTTAAGCAAATTACCTAACATATCTATGCCTTGGTTCTTCCAAAGGTAAAATGTGAATAATAGTACTTACCTCATAGGATTAAGAGATTAAATGGTTAATACATATAAAGTGCTAGAAAAGTAAAAAAGGTGTTGTACACAATAGCTATTATCATTATTTATGCAGTCTGCTTTTTTGTCTTAATCATAATATGAAGAGTATAGTCTAGCATAAAAGCAAATATATATAATAGTGGAACATAAAAGCAAATATATATAATAGTGGAACAGATTTGAAAAAACAAGTAAGCCTACACTTTTATGGTCAATTTATGGCAAAGGAGCTAAGAATATATAATGGGTAAAAACAGTCTCCTTAATAAATGGTCTTGGAAAAACTGGACACCCAGTTTTTATCCAAAAGAATGAAACTGGACCACTATCTTACATTCTTACATCATACAAAAAAAATTAAGTCAAAATGGATAGAAGACTTAACATAAGACCTGAACCATAAAACTCCTAGAAGAAAAGAAAGGTGGTAAGTTTCTTGGCATAGGTCCTGGCAATGGTTTTTTGAATCTGACACCAAAACCTAAAGCAACGTAAGCAAAAACCAACAGGTAGGACTAAATCAACCTAAAGAGCTCTGTACAGCAGATGAAATCGTCAACAAAATGAAAAGGCAACCTACTGAATGGTAGAAAATCTCATATATCTGACTAGAGGCTAACATCCAAAATATATAAAGAACAACATGTACAATTCAATAACCAAAAAAAACAAAAAACAAAAAACAAAAAAAACACAAAAAACAAACAACAACAAAAAAGCCAATTTAAAAATGGGTGGAAGACCTGAACAGATGTTTTTCTCAAAAAGACATATAGATGTCCAATAGGTACATGAAAAGATGCTCACCATTGTTAATCATCAAGGAAATTCAAATCAAAAGTACAAGATATGATAGATATCACCTCACAGTTGTTAGAATGACTATTATCAAAAAGACAAGAAATAACAAGTGTTGATTATGGATGCTGAAAAAAGGGAACTCTTTTGTACTGTTGGTGGGAATGTAAATTGGTGTAGCCACTATAGAAAACAGTATGGAGGTTCCTCAAAAAATTCAAAGAACTGGGCGCCTGGGTGGCTCAGTGGGTTAAAGCCTCTGCCTTCGCTCAGGTCATGATCTCAGGGTCCTGGGATCAAGGCCCGCATCGGGCTCCCTGCTCAGCGGGGAGCCTGCTTCCTCCTCTCTCTCTCTGCCTGCCTCTCTGCCTACTTGTGATCTGATCTCTCTCTCTTTGTCAAATAAATAAATAAAATCTTTAAAAAAAAAATTCAAAGAACTACCACATGATCCAGCAATTTTAATTCTGAGTATTTATCCAAATACTTATAAACCTGACTTACAAATAAGATATTTTTGACATTTGTTCAGGTCACAGGGAATTTAAAAACATAAATATATTTTAATTGATAAAAATATTTCCAAGTCTTAAAATTAATAAGAAATGTAAAATGTAGAGTGGTGTGTGTGTGTGTGTGTGTGTGCGTGTGTGTGTGTGTGAGAGAGAGAGAGAGAGAGAGAGAGAGACAGTAGGGCCTAGATAGGCTAATAGTATAGGTAGAGATCACCTAAAAATCATCTTACCCTGCCAACACCTTGATCTTGAATGTTTAGAGTCTGAAACTGTGAGACAATAAATTTCTATTGTTTAAGTCACCCATTTATGGCATCTCTAACAAACTTACAGGCTGATTAAAGTGACATATTTGTATTTGTGAATGGTCAACTATATGTGGTTTAAACTAATTCCAGATATTTGTCTAAATAGTAAAAAAAATAAATTTCCTATTCATAATACTAATTAAAAATAGTGTTTATTAAACTAAAATCATTGTTTATTTCACTGTACAAAGTGCTGAACACAATACATAATACTACAAGTCAAATTCATAATCATTTATGACAATCACATTGCCATGGATCAATACAAAACATCAATCAGTAGTCTTTATACATTTTGTAATTGCTATTATTTATACATTGAAATGCTGAAGTAATTAGTTAAACAGAAAGCAAGTTATGAATGATTGTAGAATGTAGGTTGTAGAATGATTGTAGAATGAGTGTATGAATGAATGTAGGACTTAAATGATTGAGAATAATTTGAAACTTTTAAAGTAGAATTCTGGGTACAGTTCTGGAGGATGCTAAGAGATACAGTTTTTTAGGGAAAAATGTGAAAATAATATTGTTTTCAGCCTTTGGAGACTTAACTGTTTGGATACAGGCAAAGGTAAAGTAAGTGGATAATTTCATGCAGTTTGTAGGGACTGCTTACAACTTAAATTTCACATTTAGGATCAGATATGTTTGGTCATGCTACAGTGCTGATCAGATCAAAAATGATATACTCAACCCATATTATCATAAAATATTATCAGAAAATATCTACTGAATTTAAAGGGAGGATATCATACTTAAATATTATTATGAAGTTATTTACAGCATGTGTTAATAATAAGTAGAAGATGGATAATTCAGCACCTATATTTGATGGAGAATCAATAAAATGTAATGATATATTAAAGGTAAGAAGTAAAGAAAAAATAACAATGTATTTGGATATATCAAAAATAGATACATAGATTTTAATTATGCAAGAATAATATTTAACATAAAGTTTAGCATCCTAATTGTAATTTACCTACTATGATAAAAAACAATTTAAAAAATTTTATATTTTGTTGATTTGCATTACAAAATTTTCTTTAAGTTTGGAGCCTAATGAAATCCAAACATCTATCTTATGATAAATATTTGGTTTTGTTATGATTCTAACCCAAACCACAAAGATTCAGTTTTTCACACCTAACAACAAAACAGTTTTGAAAAATTCCCAGGTTCTAATGTAACCTGGAGTAGGTTAGTCAAAAGATATATGAACTTTGGCCCAACTACTTCCACTTTGAGAACAGGTTTTATATTGTATATTGCAAATCAAGCAAGACTTCTTTGTTTGAAATTTTCCGTTAAAATTCTTTTCTTGAAAGTCTGGTATAGGCTTAAAAATTGGAAGAATGAATCAAATGTAACAGACATGACCTGTCATTTTCATCTCCTGTAAGTGACTCAAATGTATTTCTCTTAGGTCAGAGCTCAGATGTCATCATTCACCACATAGTTATAGAGGCTGTACCTTAAAAAATGCAGGAAATGACTCATTAGACTTCTACTATCATGAACATAAAAATAAGCTACTGTCTGGAGTGGCAAAACAGGTGAATTTTCAACTTCCACTGGCAGCTTTAAAGAGGAATACAAAAAAGTTGAATGTGGGTGTTTATATGAGTTTTAAAAATCAGTATATTTTTTAAAACAAAATTATTGGATAGATTTAATGCACAATAATTTCAGCAAAAAAAATGAGAGAGGCTCAAATGATTGTTCTTCAGGACTGACAGTAACTTAAAGCAAATGGCAATTCTGAATGTAAAATAAACATTTACCCCTCTAAATTTCTTTTGTTATAGTGGTCATCTTTTAACTATTTCCACAGTAGAGAGCATACACTTGCTAAAAGTGATTGTCTGGTAGGCTTCTCCCTCATCTTCATTATCATGAAGTGGTCTTCCCTATAGTCCAATTTTCAAAAATAACAATAGGAATTAGTGAAAGCAAAAATCTAAACATCACTGTCACCATGATATTTTTTTTAATTAGTGAGACATTAAATTCACCATCATGTATCCATTTCATTTCAAAGTTATTCTGAATTTTATTTTTTAATTTTTTTATTATTTGCCTGTGCATTTGTTTAATTTTTTAGTCTTTGAAGACCATTACAATTCTCTACTATTTGATAAGTAATACTATTACACATACTATTGGATAAGAAATTAATTTTATTTTTGTTATGCATTTTTCTTTGAAATTTGAAATACAAAATCTTATTTTTACTATATTAAGTGATATTTAGAATTTCCTTTGGGAATTGTATAGTATACAAAAACAATTTTTTGCAAAATCTTCCTTTTATGCAAATATACATTCATAAGGTCACAAGTGCTCTGCTTAAAATTAGCATGTAATAATTGTATCATGTTTTATGATTCACAGTTCCCCTATAGTTAATGGTGAAATCATAACAGTAAAAAGAAACATTTCATGGGGAAATCAATCATCCTTAATCCAATGTTTTTGTATCTTCTAGCTTATAGCCTAATATACTTAAAAAAGCATCTCACTAGACTTACCTCCATTATTGTAATAACAATACAATCCATATATGTATGTATGATTATTAGCAGACCATTAATCATATAAGCCACTTTATTTAATTGTTATAACAAATATCTCTCTGTACATGTTATTTCCATTTTCAAAAGAGAACTTGAACATAAAGTTGTCATAGTCCTTTCACTCACTTGTTCAATAAAAATTATTAGAGTATTTACTATGTGCCAACCATTATGCTAAGTGTTGGGTATGTAAGTCTGAATCATGAGGATGCTTTTCCTGAGATGAAGAGGAGATTAATGTGTTTGATAAAGTGAAGAAGGCCCAGGTGTGATAGTACATTAAGTAGTTCTTCAAAAAATTTTTAACTAGTATTTTTTTATTCTCAGGTATTCATAAGTATTATGAAAAATAATATATAGAAAATGATTAGATGAGATCATGTAGAAGTTTTATAGTTGTATTTAATTTGCATGATACTAAGGAAACATCTGTGGGGAAGTGAGGATGAAGAGCCAGAGCTCTGTAGTCAAACTGTCTGGGCTGGAATCCCAGTCACTTCTGCAGTGATTTTAGATTCTGAGTTTCTTCTTTGCCATGTTTCCAGAGTGAATATTAGATTTATTACAAGGCTACAAATTTCTTGACTATGCCTGGCTTCTAATATGCACTGAGAAAACATGTACTTCCTCCTAAAAACAAGACATTCTTCTGTATTCCCTGTGTATTTTAAACATGGCCTTCTCTGTTCAGTTATTCAAGCTACAAATACAGAATTCTTGTCAGCCTCTCAGTCCTCCATCAAGTAGCCAGTCATCAGGTCTGGCCAATCATACTTTATATTTCTCTTAACCTATTACTTTATTTTCATGTGGCTGTTGACTTAGTATATAGACCTTTGCCACTTTTGCTTGGACAATTTATTTGTGCTAACCAATCAATAAGCATTTATTTAATATCAACTAAAAACATAATAAATTCAAACTACCGTTTCTTCTCTCTTGGGACTTAATATAAAGTCGGAGAAACTGGATATAAATGTATAAAGTAATAAACAGTACTATTTTAAAATAAACTTCAAAGTATTATTGTAGTAGAGTCCACAGGACATATATGATTAATTGATAAATAAGCAATGTAATAATAATTAACATGGGAGTCTTGAAAATTGGAAGGTAACTGTTGCTAATGGTTTTTAGGAAGGCTTACAAGTTCTGGGGATTTGGTTATATTTTGTTCAGCCAGGAAAGGTGAGCATATTATTACTAATGTAGAACTAAATTAATTAGGGTAATACTGTTCAATATATTTAAATTTCAGTTCTTTTTGAGACAGATTTTCTTTCCTCAGCCTTAGACAGTGAGGAATTCATGTCTTTGGCTTCATTATTTTTGTGCCTTGTGAGGCACATTCTGTAGCTTTAGCAGCCAGCTTGGTGAATGACTTTCCAAGACTAGCTCAGTCCACTGTATACAAAAATGGACTATACCATAAATTGCTTGAAATCTTATATCTGTTTGTCCTCTTTGTAAACATATGTTTAAGATAAATGAGATTAATAAGATTCGAAATGTATATTTTATTCACCATTTTTGTTAATGAAATAAAATGTGAAGCTGAAAAATATATGCTGGATGCTGGACAAGAGAATAGTAGAGATTCCTTGATCTTGTTAGTTCCATGAATGAGTGAAACTTGGGAACCAGCTGAAAAGTATTAGCTCATGGAGGCCTTTTCTATCACTTCCTAGGCCCTGTAATCATTGCCGTGTATGCATTAGCACTATACCGTAACATATCCCTAGTTTTCAGCCCTCACACTAAATAGAAGTTTTTTTCTTAAGATTTTGTTTATTTATTTGACTGACAGAGACAGAGAGAGAAAAAACACAAGCATGGAGAGTGGGAGAGGGAAAAGCAGTTGTCCCACTGAGCAGGAAGCCCTATGCAGGACTCCATCCTAGGACCCCCGGATCATGACCTGAGCTGAAGGCAGACACTTAATTGACTGAGCCACCCAGGCTCCCCTAAATGGAAGTATTTTTTAATATGCCTATATTCTCAATTAAGAAAGCAAGCCTGTAAAGGCAATGTCATATTTGTTTTGGTTTTAATTTAGTACCAGGTAGCATGCTTTAGTAGTCACTTGGTAAGAGAGTTTTGATTGCATAACTTTACATTGTTCATCATTCAATTAGTTGTTTTATCTAAATGGTAATTTAGTAAGAAATTATCTTATTTTTAATTTAAACTGGACTTTTTTTTCTGAATAGATACATGTGTATTTGCTAGATATAGCTCTGTTTTGAATAATAGCTGTACTAAGCTGGCTTCAACTGATAGCTGTTTTCCATGTCCTATAGGCATTTTGATTGATTTTTACAATTCATGGGTTCTTTAAACTTGCCTGAACACAATTCTTTCTCTACACACATCAAAGAACACACACTGTATTTCGTTATCTCAATTGATCATTTTAACTTCTAATCTTCATGGAAGGATTCCAGTCACTTCCATGACTCCTTAAGTCTTTTACTTTTGTTGGTTCAAACCCCCTTGCTCATTTTAGTTATGAAACCAAAATACTTCAAATGCTAAATTTGAAGATGGGGAATCTTATATGTTGTTTTTTTTTTCTTTCTGTCTTGCCTCTAGGCTTCTTTGATTCTTCTGCCTGAATAAGGTCTTTGACAGCCCAGAAATTGTATACTTCCAGTTCCTGGAGGCAATTTACAATAAACATAGCAAACATGCAATGTTCATAATATTGTGAAATACTTGCTGATTTAGGTGGCTATTTCAGGAAGCTGGTTTCAAACCTCCCCATGCCTCATATACTGTCAAATGCACAGAGAAAGTACAAATAATTCTGCTGCTTCAAAAGGAGAAAATATGGCATTGTGTGGTAAAGATTGTTTTTAAACTGGTTTCGAAATAATTGCAGACTTATAGAAGAGTTACAGAAACAATAAAAATCATTCCCATTAACGCTTCACCTAGATTCCCCAAATGTAAACATTTTACCAAGTGATATTTGTTATACCATTCTCTTTTTCTCGCTATTTTTTCTGAACCCTTTGAGTATAAGTTACTGAAACGATGCAAAATGACACCATTTACCCCTAAATAATTCAATGTTTCCCCAAAACAGAAAAATCTTATTAATAACTTTAGTACATTTATCAAAATGGGGATATTAACATTTCTGCTCTATTATTATATAAACATTTACAGATTTGTTCAACAATGTTTCACTTGTACCACAAATGTTCTTTATATCAAAACAAACAAAAAGTAGTTTTGTTTTTTTTCTGGCCCAGTATTACATGGTACATTGAGTTATCTCATCTCGTTTCCTTTAAACTAGAAGTATTCCATGCTGTCTTTTTCCTCAATTTGATATTTTTAAGAAATAAAGGCCAATTATTTTGTAGAATGTCTCTCAAATTAAGCTTGCCTAATAATATCTGATGATTACCATCAACTGTGTTGTTCTGCAGGAATATAACGTAAGTGATATGGGGTTCTCAGTATACCACATCAGAAGGTAAATAATGTCTACTGATTCTATTGCTAGAGATGTTAATTTGGATTACGTGGTTAAGCTAGTGTCTAACAGATGTATCTAGTATAGAGTTGCAATTTTTCTGTGTTTAGTAACTATCTCATGGAGAGATAGAGTGAGATTCCCATTACTCATTAAACTTCCATCCACTAGTTGTAGCATCTATTGATAATCATTGCCTATAACTATTACTGTGGTGGTTGCCAAATAGTGATTTTCTAATTTAATCATTCGTTTTACATTTAATAGTTATAGGTATATGTCAAAAAAGAGCTTTCTCTTTTTCCATATTTATATATTTCAATCTGCATGGACTCATTGGTTCTCATTTTAGTCTAAGGGTTAAAATTACTAATTATCATCATTTATCTTAATTATCAGTGTGTAGTGTAAGACCCTATCAAAGTGGCCAAGTTTCCTTTAGATGTGTCTAATATTTTTTTACCATTTCTTTACTATAACAAAAATACATTCCAGTCTTGCACTTCCCTTGCCAAAACCAAAAGAAGCCATTTATGAAAGGAGCCTTAGGGCAGCCTGGGTGGCTCAGTGGGTTAAAGCCTGTGCCTTCAGCTCAAGTCATGATCTCAGGGTCCTGGGATCGAAGCCCGCATTGGGCTCCATGCTCGGTGGAGAGCCTGCTTCCTCTTCTCTCTCTGCCTGCCTCTCAGCCTACTTGTGATCTCTCTCTCTGTGTCAAATAAATAAATAAAATCTTACAAAAAAAAAAAGGAGCCTTAGATTGCTTTTAGTAAAAAATATATTTAAATCTGAGATCTGAATGCTGGGTATGCTTGTTGTTTTAATTATACAGCTCTGTCGCTTCAATATGGTTCATCTTTCTGATTTTATGTCTTAAATAATTAAAATGTGTATTTACAAGATCTCTTTTTCCACTGTGCAGTGTATCAATTAATCTTTTTGTAAGATCTGTTGACTCTCCCTCAAAAGTAACTTTTGTTGGATTGTTAATGGTGTATTACATTTCCTCTCTGTTGAAGTCCAGTGTGTTCTGGACTATGAAGATGTTGCTACATGACAGTTTTGAATTGGTTGGTATCTTTCTGGTTTTATAAACACTTTGTTTCTGGAACTTGAGGATTTCTCCTTCTGTCTCTTGAGATCTGTTTTCTTTCTTCTCCTTCTGTCTTCTTCTCCTGTCATCTTTGTCATCATCATCATCTTCTTCTCCTCCTTCTCCTCCCCCTCGCCCTGCTTCTTTCTTTTCTTCTCCTCCTTCTTCTTCTCCTCCTCCTCCTCCCTCTTCCTCCACCTCTTTCTCCTCCTTCTCCTCTTCGTCGTTCTTCTTCTTCTTCTTCTTCTTCTCCTCCTCCTCCTCCTCCTGCTCCTCCTCCTCCTCCTCCTCCTCCTCCTTCTTCTTCTTTCCCCTCTATATCCTCTATATCTATATAACCTATATATCTATATCACCATATATATACACATTGGGGGGTGGAAAAGGACCCATCTTTTTCAGCACAGCACACTATTTTGCATTTCCACTTTTTTTTTTATTCCAGTATAATTACCATGCAGTGTTATATTAGTTGCAGGTGCACAATATAGTGATTCAATAGCTGTCCATTACTCAGGGCTCATCATAATAAGTATACATTTAATCCCTTCACCTATTTCACGCATCCTGCCCACCTCTCCTCTGGTAACCACCTGTATGTTCCCTGTATGTAAGAGTATTTTTTTGTTTGTCTCTTTTTTGTTGTTTGTTTTGTTTCTTAAATTCCACATACGATCGCAATCATATGGTGTTTGTCTTTCTCTGACTGAATTATTTCACTTAGCATTATACCCTCTAGGTTCCTCCATGTTGCTGCAAATGACAAGATTTCATTGTTTTCTATAGCTGAATAATATGTATACATGTACACACACACACACACACACACACACACACACACACACACACTTCTTTCTCCATTCACCTATTGATGTACATTTGGGCTGCTTCCATATTTTGGCTGTTGTAAATAATGCTGCAGTAAATATAGGAGTGCACATATCTTTTCAAGTTAGTGGTTTTTATTCTTTGGATAAATGCCCAGTAGTGTAATTACTGGATCATATGGTAATTCTATTTTTAATTTTTTGAGGAACTTCCGTACTATTTTCCACAGTGGCTCTACCAATTTGCATTCCCATCAGCAATACACCAGGGTTCCTTTTTTCCACTTCCTTGCCAATATTTGATTCTTGTATTTTTTATTTTAGCCATTTTAATAGATGTGAGGTGATATCTCATTGTGCTTTGATTTCCTGTGTCTATTGGCCATCTGTGTGTCTTCTGTGGATAAATGTTCATGTCTTCTGTCCATTTTCTAAATTAGATTCATTTTCACTTTTTAAATTAGAGTTAGTATTTTAGAACAGATATACTTCTAAATACTATTTTAAGCACATTGTCCCTATTAATTAAGTTAATGCTAACAAAAGTCCTGTGTATGAGATGTTTACCAATATTATCTCATATTTTAAAAAATTTCCTCTTTGCTCAATAAGAAACAAGGGGAAAGAGGGGTTTTGTCCCATGTCATATTGTCTATAAGCAGAGACAGGATTTTGAATTTACGTAGATTATAGAGCTGACACCATGACTACCAGCCCTGTTTTCTAATCTTCCTATATCTTCTTTTCCTTCAATTAGACTAATTGATTCTTATAGACAGATTTTTATATGAAATTTGTTTTCTTCCTCCCAAAATACACATTGAAAAAAATGAAAATTTGAAAATTTTACTCCATATCTTCTCAGATTCTAGAAAGTAGTTGGTGATAGATTTTGAATATTTTTCATGTTTATATAAAAGTAGTGTGATTATCACCATGTTGGTGATGCAATGTGAAGATTTTTTCCAAATAATTCTATTTGTTACTTGCCCCAATTTTCACATGATCAAACAATTATTTCATCTTCCTTCTTATAATGGTACCAATTTCCTCCTTCACTTGATAGCTCTGACCACTGTCTCTGATAACAGTAAGACAGCCTTACATTGTAATTTCTTAAAATGTTTGAAATAAGAAAAAACATATACGATTAGCACTTTCTCGTATATTTTTCCTTATTTTCAGAATTCACACTTAAAAGATTAAGTTCAAGACATATATTGAATTATTTATATGCAGTCACACATTCCTCAGTTGCTGCGAATAACTTTACCAACAGAAACAAATCACTAAAACCTTTTGAATATATCCAAAGAGGAAAACCATGCTTAAAAACAGCAATAAATGAAAACAAAATTATCCAGCATTTTCAAAGTTTATTAATCAAATTTTTTCATACATTCATTCATTTGATAATTTATTCCAGATGCATGTATATTCAGATATATATATATATAATTTATTCAAGATATAGATATAGATGATATATTAGAGGGAGTTTTTTGATTACCTACCATGTACCACCTATTACATAATATCAGGAAATATTTTAAGCACTAAAGATACAACAGTGATCAAGAACCATAGAATCCAGGCATTCATGTGGCAAAATTTCTAGAGACAAAAAGAAAATAAATAAATAAACAGGATATTTATAAATGATCCTTGTTAGGAGAAAAATCTTCATAGATTTCTCAGCTTTCTGCATAGGCTGGGTTTCTGAGCAGAAGATATGTTGGAAGAGCAAACAGCTCTAGAGAGAATGTTTCCCTCATGAACAGATTTAGAAGTATATTTGCCTGGACACGTCTATGTTAGTAAAGATAAAGCCCCTTCTGCCCACTTGCCACAAACATTTGCTTATATTCTAAGAAGCAAGCCTAGAGAGTTTTCCTTTTCCATCTAGGAGATTTTCTTATTTTCAAGAAAAATGAAAAAAATCTCTCCTTGGGGAAGAGAGTAGGTTGATTTCCCAGCAGGTCCGTAAAATTTAAGTCTCCTCCTCTTCTGTGGCACAACCCACTACTCATGTAGGTAAACATATGGCCCTCTTCAAGTTGTGTATGAGAATTGGGGTATAGGAAACTGATATACGAAGCTGCCCTGGTTACTGCTTTTGATCTTTTCCCATGGTCTATTTTTGACTCAGCAACCTCAATCTTTTGTTGCTACATCTCTATCTCTGTACATTCTATAAAAATATATTTATCTATATGTATCCTCCTGTGTGTGTATGCACCTGTAGCACCCTGGCTGGCTAACTAGTTAGTTAGTAAATATGTTCAAAATATCAGATCCTTCACAGTTTCTGATTTAATAATCATATGTACTAGGCAGGAATTACACACAGTAAGAAAAAGTAAATATATGAATATATGGGTGGGGATGGACATGTTTAAGGGTAGGCTCTCAGCAAATGAAAGACACCTGAAGATAAACCACTATCAATGCAAAGATAAGAAAAAAAATGAGATGAGATAACATGAAGTATTCAAGGAAGAGAAAAAAATACTAGCATGGGGGAAACTTAAACAGTTAGAGACTGTGTCATGGAAGACAACAGAGGGTAGTTTTTCATATGCTGTTGTGGCAAAGACTCCTATGACAGAGAGGTGTCTGCTGTATTTGACAATGCAGTAGTCATTGGCAAAATTCATATGATTCATTTTAGTGAACACACCAGAATGGTAGTTGATCAGAGTGGGTTAACTGGTAAGTAACAGGCAAAAATACAAAAATACTGAGTGCATTAAATTCTCTAGAGGTTTTTTCCCCCTGTGTAAAGATCCAAAGAGAGAAACTGAGAGATAGAGAAGTTCAAGTGAATTTCTTCACATACTACTTTTTTTTTTTCAAGTTAGGATCATTAATGAGAAAGGACTATCATTGGTATTAGTCTTACGATAATAAAAAAAAGCTTTTGCCTGTTAAAGGAGATACAGTTCTATGCAATGGAAAGAACACTGACCAATGTGGCTAACATTTTATAATATAGTCCTGTGTCTTGTAGTCATTAGGGGTGTTACCTTGGACAAATAATGGCCTCCCTAATCCTCAATTTCTTCATATTTAAAATCCAGAAAATATTTTTAACCTCCATAGAGGCTTGTAAGATCAAAATGTGTTTAAATATGAGAACACATTTTCAAAATCAGTGGAAGTATGTAAGGATTTACTTATAAATGCTTACATTTATAAAATGTAAGGATTTATTTCACCAGTTTATACTAAAACAAGAAAAATAAAACTACTTGATATCATTAATAATGTATAAATGGAAATCATAGTATGCAGTACAATGTGCTTATTTAAAGTGTATTAAAATAGAATTTGCTGTTTTATTTTAATATAGAAAAGTGTAAAACTCCCATAAGAATGGGGGCAATGTTATCATGTCATAGCCAATCCTCATTATATTTTCATGTAGTTGGAAATCCTAGAAATTAGTCAGAATGCTCATTTAGCAACTGTAACCTGTTCTACATATAAAACATAAGAGATTTAAAGTAGTTAAAATAGTTGAGAAAGTGTAATGAATTGTATTATTATACTTTTATACTAGAATAGAAAGTGTTCTAATATCTCGATATTCAAATTAACAATTTTATAGGCTAAAAGTATGCTTTATGAAACAACTGTTATATTTTGAGTAACTTTTAAAATAGCTTACTGGCTCTTTAAAGTGAATAAATTACAAGACATTTTAGAAAAAATGATACCAAATATTTTTGGTAAAGTTGGCTCTAACAAAATAAATGGCAATAATAATCCATGGGCTCAGAAATGTTTGGATATTTAACTGTATTTTTCAATTATCATTTCTTATTTTCTATATCCAGGTATCCCTCTTTCTTTCATTTTAACTAGGTGCTTTTCAAATTTTGCTGTGGAAATATTTGTTTATCATCATATTGTCTCATATGTTAATAAGAAGCCCCGTCTCCAAAAAAAACAGAAAGTGTTTTTCTCTCTCTCTCTAATTGTAAATTTTTGACCATTCTCCTTTATCTTAAACATAGAGCACTGGTTTAGAATGAGTGGGAAGGGAGAGGTTTTATGTTTTTGTTTTATATCAATGCAGAAGAGGGGACAAATTCTGTTCCTTTACCATTTTATTCAAATGTCACCATTCTTTCCTTACTAATTTATAAAAATGTTATCATTTTACAATTTGCAAATATCTGAGGTTAATCCATACGTTTTGATTACCTGTGGAGACAATATGTCAGCCTGCCTGTGACATCATTTTTCTCTCTCTCTCTCTTGCTATCAATCTGCCACCCTCTCTTTACTCTTTTTAAGAGTTTTAGGATCCTCCAAAATAGTGATAATAACTACAGAATTTTACCTTCAAATGAAAAGGATGTATCATGATCAAAGATTTAGGGCCTCTCATGTAAATCGTGCAATTGTGTATTTTTTAAGGACTTTGAATCACTGATTGAATTGTTGTATTTCTAATTGTGCCTGTGACAAACTTCTATTTTGCTGTCGTATACAAAACTTATGTAGCTCAAGTTAAATCTTAGATTTTTACTCTGGCAGAATTTTTAAAATCTAATGCATCTGTATTCACTGGTTTGAGTATAATATCTTGGTCTCCACGGCCTGCTAGTCATAAAATTGTTCTTTTTCATTTCTGTCATACTCCTTCTGAGATACTTACTAGATGTCACATATTTGATTAAACACAATTTTGGAGAAATAGAAGATCTATTTGATGGAACTAAGAGACTCCTGTTAAATGTTTCCTCTCAAATCGCTACTCTAACTACTTCACTTGCTACTCAAAAGTTTTATACATGAAATAACAACAGAATTTTTGCTAAGGGTAAGTTTATGATGAAAAAGAAAAAAAAACTTTTCAAGTTGAGACACATCCATTGTGTGTCTATACATTGTGTCTAACATAAATATGGCAGGTTCACATTTTTTTAATCTGCCTTTATTTTTATTTCTGGTATAAACGGAAGTATGTTTTTTACTTAAATATTAAAGTCATGAATGTATCTGGCCCATGATGCATTCATTCTAACTACCAGGGTACAACCCCAAGGGAAAGAAAAGAGAGCAAGTGACTTGGCCTAATATTCTTGTCAACTGGGCCTCTGGATGCTTAGACTAATGATATTTTCTAGGAGGAAGAGACCTTATCTATAGAACTCTTTAACAGGATGTCCCTGGCTAAAGGATTAGTTTTAGTAAATAAAATTGCAGACACTAGATTTATGAGGCATGGCTCCCCGGAGAATGTCATGTAAGCCATACAACTCTGTGGGTATAAAATAGAGATGTTATATAACTTAAATGCCTTCTGTTGTGTCAGGTAAAGCCACAACACTTCCTTTCGAAACCTCATCTATTATTCTGGGCAAGAGAGTGTCTGATTGATACTGAAAGGAAGGATCTTGTAAGGTTGCCAGATTTAACAAATATAAAAAAAGATGCCGAGTTAAATTTGAATTGGAGAAAAACAATGAAATTTGTATGTGTGTTAAGTATGTCCCATGTAACATTTGGAACTTATTTACGGTAAAAAAAAAACAAAAAAACTATTGTGTCTGTACAATGGAAACGTAACTGGGCAATCCATATTTTATCTGGAAACCCTAATCTGGAAAAACAGTTGGGATATCCCAGGCATGGGGCATTTATCATCTTCTGTGTCCTTGCCTCTGAAATACTCATATTATCAAGATCGTTGGTAAACTTGATATAGCGTAACATCTCAGATTTGTAAGTCTTACTTGACAATTTGATCCTATGTGTGAGCTCAGTAGAATATATATACATATATACATGAATCAGTCTTAATGCATCACACTATTTTAAATTTGTTAAATTGTTTATGAATCACTAATACTTTATTCTGCTAACCTACCAACGAGGGGCCAGATTTGTGCTTATATACATGCTACACAGATGCATAAATCTCATATCCATACCCACCCATATTTTCAATTACATAAAAAGTTATGTCCCATATAGCAGAAAAATTTCTAACACTTAGACAAAAGTATGATTGGCTATCATTCCAGTGACATACAGGAATGTTATTTAATAGGCATACCCAAGGGGTATTTAATTCTCTGTACTAAAGTACCTGTATTTGACTTCCATTTTACACTTGAGTAGAACCCAGAACCTATGAAATTTTTGTTAACTGGTAGATTATTTCTTATAGAAATGAAAATAATTCCTGTCTTATTGAAAAGATAATCCTAAATTCTATGTCATTATTGCCCTTTAAGAAAGTAAGTAGTTCTGTAGTTCACCTAGACATCCTATAATATCATTGTTTCTTTCACAGCTGATGTATACTCACCCTCTCAAGTTCTTCTTTGAAACAATTTTTTCTTGCCTTTATTAATGTGCTAAATTAGCACTTTAGCCCATGTTTGTTCTATGTTTGTATGTAAATCACATCTTTAAACTTTTTTGAAAATAATATTTTAACATACCTAATATTAAAGAGCTTATTGTTTGTTGGGGAGCCTGGTGACTAAATAGATGGATTATGTATTCTGGTATTACTAATTTGTATACCTCTTCTATTAGACAAGGTGTTTGAGAGGAGTGACTATATTCAGTTGTGTTGCATTTAGGAAGTGGCTGAGTCAAATCCATCCAGTTAGAACTATCATTCAGTATGTTGCAGATGGTAGATGATTAATAAATTGATCTCTAAATGAAACATTTGTTGATTAAATGACATATTCCTCAATCCACTGTGTACAGCTAAAATAGGATTGTAAATAATGCACACAATAAATTCTGACAGCATCCCCAAAGAGGCTCTGTGGTGTGATACATTTAATCAGTACTTTAATAAGAAAGAATGAATGGTGACATTTTTTCTCAATTGACCACTGTCCTATGTATCATCCATTTGACCTTCCAGATTCACTCCTTTTACTTTTCTTTACTTTTTGTTCCTGAAAGTGAACTGTATGGAACTCTTGCCCTTAAGTTCTCTTGCCCTCTGGATTTAGTTTGCTTCCTTATTCTTAATTGCTTTTAGAGTCTAAGCTCAGCAAAACATTGGCATTATATAAGACGACTACAAACGATATTGACTCTTTCAATATCATCTAGTTAACTGAATGATTTATATTCTACTCCCCCCCCCAGAATTATCAGATTACTTACTTAAGAAACATTTAAAAAATCACAAAATGACGTAATACAGAAAAATAGTATGAAAGAAAACATTAGAGTGTGGGAAAAGTGATGTGGGATGGAGTTAAGCTTAAGTGCCTATCATGATGACATTTACCTATACAGTTTTGAGGAGTCACCAATTTGTCCCCAAAATTAAGAAAAGACAAATTTTACCTATTTCAGTTCATTGCGTCTAAATGGAAAGAATGTTGCTTGAAGAAATTCAGCTGCTTATAGGACAAGATGTCAATAAATATATTCTCTCTAAGGTCTTCATTAAAATCTTTGTAATGATAGGTAACACATTTAACAAATCATTTTATACAGTTAAAAACTTAATATGACTTAATATGACTTTTGTTATGGTTTTGTTTTAGGCAGGTACTTTGCTTTGTTTATAACAGTAGTATCAATGTAAGATGGATAATTTACATACAAGTGTAATTTGTATACAAGTACAGAAATTCTGAGGGAAACAATGAGTGTGAAAGATGAAAGTGTAGCAATGAAAGTGATGCAATGTTAGCATCTAGGGGAATATTTTAGAATAAGTGAAATTCATTCAACTGGATTGTAGGTAACTCTTGAACTCTACTGAGCATGAAATTTTACTCTGTCAAATACCTCATTTGTCAATATTGCCCATTGCCAGTAGAGAAAAGATATAGATATAGATGTGCTACAGTCACAATGGGAGAAGAGTGAAGGTCTTTTTTGAGGAGGTTCAGAGGCTAATGATGACTTGTGCTTGAAGAGAACTCCTTCTCAGTCTGCCCTGAACTGAAGTGCTGGCAAGGCCATGTTTCCTCTTAGAAAATTATTTTAAAACAACTTCACCACACTGTCAAATGGATAGTTAGGGCAGAAAAGCTTGACCCATAGAACAAATAAGTAGTAACTTTGTAATTTAAACCTAGCTCTATTGAACAACTCAGTCCTGCTTTTTCTGATGCAATTAATAATGCTTATTGTTAACTAGTAGATTAATATTAATCTGAATATTATTATTGCTATGGTATGCTTATAAATACAGATGTTTCAAATAATGATGCAGCGACCTCAGTAAATATTGCCACTTCTCAATGAATTGCTCCAAAATGAAGTGACTCTTTAAAATTAGATGTTTTAGCATTCCCTACTAAGTGTCCAACTGCTCATTAAGAATGAAAATATGTTTCACATATGCTGGTCTTTGACCTTTCTATTTGTAGAGCATTTTACACTTATGGTTTCATTACCTTCTGCAAAGCCCTGACAATGTTTGGCATGCTTTAGAAAATAGTAACTTGATCAGCTCGACTTAGGGCCACCCAGCAAGTCAAGCGCAGTCAAATAAGCGCAAGACCCTAGGCATTTTGACTCTCTTCTTTTCCCTACCTTATACAGAAATATTTATACATAAAAATGTACTTTTTCCTCATAAGTGCTTTTACATCTATATTGATAAAGTGTTATTAAGAAATTACCTAAAGAACATTTAAGAAAGTAAAGCAAGTTAGCTGATAATGTTCTAAGTTATATTGCTAAATTTTTTAGCTCTTAGTACCAGTAAAGTGAAACTTTCTGAGTCATGGTTACCAACTCTTTGAAACTCATGATTGATAAGCAGCTGCCAGAAATGCTCAGCTATAAGAGGAAATATTTTACAACTTTTCTGCTAAAACTAATCTTTAGTACATGTCTTCTTAAATGAATATTTGCTTTTTCTGAAAATTACCCCAAAAAGCTAAGAGGCTTATTAAATTAACTCCATAATTCATATGAGATTATTTGCATAACCATTGCAATGAAGCTTTCCTCCCTTATGCTAAATCCATTCCAAAGATAATTGTAGAATAAAATCATAGAGCTTTACAAGCAAAAAAGCCCATAGAGATAATTGCTGTCCTTGCTATGTATGTAAAGAAGTTGAGGTCAAAAAGATTAAGTGACTTATTCAAGGTCACACAACTAACTGGTAAGTAGAATTTAGAGATCCTGACACTCACACCATAATCTTGTGTTTATGATCTATTTAATAGCTTTCAGTGAAAAGCAGTAAATAGCTTAATCACTTGATCACAAGGGTACATTGATTTGACAACTCAAATATAACACAGCTTAAAAGGTGCATTTTAGAAAAGATGTTTACCTTATCCTTATTTACACAGCAAGGAACTTTGAGGAGTTAATTTCAAAACTGTAAGCTGCATGAATCAACTTTGATGAAATACAAATATAGAAAATCAAAACAACCTCTAAGTATTTTAAGTAGATAAATTTAATAATATAACTTAGAAACATGCCCCATTGTGTTTGCAGCTCAATTAAATGGAAGTTGATTCAAAATTCTTCATGTCATGTCAGCTTACAGAAAGATCAAGAAAGTGGAAAATAAATCCAAGTAATAAAAAAGAAACTTTCTGTGATCCATATACATAAAATCAAACTTTCTTTTGTTCAATTCTTTTTTTTTTTTTTTAGGGAGGTGACAGAGGAATAAAGTAGAAGATATTCAGTCAAAGGTAAAAGGTAAAAATCCAAACCTGGATTGTTAACTTAACACTAACATCAAAATAGAAAGTATAAATTTGGAAACCAGATTTAGATATGTGTACAGCTTCATTAATTAACATAAGAAAACATTTTTAATAGCAGAGGTTTGCATTATTAGGATCTTAAAGAAGAAAACTTTAATCATTGTGAATTACATGGCTGTACTATGAAGAAAGACTTTAGAATTATAATGCAAACATTAAATGTATTTTTCCACACTTAGAATTAATCCATGTGTATTCTTTTGTTCATTAATAGATTAAATTTTTACAACAAATTTAATTATGATTAAAGAACAGAATATAAAATGTATCAGCTGTGACAATTCTAAAAGTTTATTTGATAGATTAGGAGGTGGTAAGGAAAGAATGTTAAGGGAACAGAAGTTGTACAAATATTCTCATTTTACAAAGACATGCTGCCTATTCTTGACAGAAAGGAAATGAAAGTTTAGATTCTTATTCCAAGTGAGAAATTTTATTTATATAACTAAATAGAATAATAAAAATATATAAATGAGAAGGGTAGTTCAAGTGTATAATTAAGACAAACTCTCTTCTGCTATAGTATGCATATAATAGATAATATATAAACTTTATACATTGAGAAAGAAAAGCATAGTATATTATTTAGAGATATAAAATTAGTCACCAAAAAAAGAAAAGCTACTTTAAAAGATCTGTTAATAAGAATGGCCCAGGGAATGGGTAAAATACTTTCTCTTTATATTCTTTTGTTTTGTAAATCACATTTATATATTAGCAATTTTAGATTTGATTATAAGTTCTTTATGACAATAGTAATTATATAATCACTAGTTCTTAGTCATCAGTAAGATCGTCTCTAGTCTGTTACCAAATTTCAATAAAACTGAAAGTATAAAATATATGATCATTTCAAACTACCTTCAACTAATAAAAATTGCAAAAATAACCTGGCCTTTGGCATAAGCTTAATTGGAGAATTGATAGTCTTTCATAATATTTTCAGTTAAATCCAATAGTTCACAGAGTACAATGGTTATTAGGAGCAAACCAACTTATGTGCAAACCTGGTGGATTGTTGATTCTATTGAATTAAATCCCATTCTTCATTCTGTTAGAAAAATCTTGCAGGGGCGCCTGGGTGCCTCAGTGGGTTAAAGCCTCTGCCTTCAGCTCAGGTCATGATCTCAGGGTCCTGGGATCGAGGCCTACATCGGGCTCTCTGCTCGGCAGAGAGCCTGCTTCCTCCTCTCTCTGCCTGCCTCTCTGCCTACTTGTGATCTCTCTCTCTCTGTCAAATAAATAAATAAAATCTTAAAAAAAAAAATTTAGAAAAATCTTCCAGAATTGGAAAATAATTTAAATGACATATTTAGAGGCTAAAGACTATACTTCTACGTATATAAAGTTGATGAAAAATGTTAAATATTTTGGGAAAATAGTTTTATGTACTCTTATAATCTTCTAAATTTTTATTATTCACTCTTCGGGAATATTTAGTATTGGGAATGATGTTTTTTTAAACCAGTGAGAACAAATGAGGACCATATATTCTAGGCATTTAAAATTAACCACACATTATTTTAATGTTGTTAATATAGTATAATAACATGTCAGTGTGCTGAAGTCAGCATTATTGTGTGATATAAGCATATTTAATATATTTTTGAAAGGAAGGTATATTTTAGTTTTGATTAACAATTTTAATAATAATATAAATGATAGAATACGTTTTAGGCAAGATTTTAAAATCTGAAATGGTATTGCATCATAAAAATGTCTCAGATTATTAAAGAATTTAAACTGTGTATGGATTATTTTGTTCCGTAGGGAATACAATATTCATAAAAATATTTACACATGATGGACAAATTATTGCTTGAGCGTCACAGATATTTCAGAAATATTTCCTAAGCTGTGTTCGTTGTGAAGAATCTTTATTTTAGTTCCACCAATGCCAGTAAGTGGTTATGAAACAGTTGGTGAGTCATTAACTTCTCTGAGCTATGGGTTCACACCAAGTTCAAACTGTGAAATTCTAAATAATGAATGATTTTACATTTTTAAGTTTTTGAATTATCTCTTAGAAATTTTAAGCTATCCTCCAACTTAAAATTACAGACAACTTAAATACAGAAGTAAAATAAATGACTATGTCATATTAGCTCTATTTTAGTGAAGGATTACAGTAGGTTAAAAAATCCTCCAGCAAATTAGAAAACCTACTGTGAGCAAAAACATACTGTAAGTGACTTGGGAAGGAAGAGTGTGAAACCGTAAGGGATAGTGGGCTTTCTTAAACTAGAGAGAGCATGCTTCCTCAAAAACAGGCAGCTGCTACACAGATTCAATCGACTGTTGCCATGTGAAAAGGGGTGGGTCTTGTGTTGCAGGTCTGCAGTTTCTTTGCAAGATCCATAAATCTAAATTTTATATAAAATCTTATTTTAAAATGTGGGTAAGTAATTTAAACTATGTGAACAAACAAAATAAATCTGCTAGCCAAAATTGCCCCATTAGAGAACAGGAAATTTTTTTTGCATGTTTTACTGGTTCTTAGTTAACTACAAGAAAGATTCTTTTCATCCAGTAATACATAATGGGTAACTTAATAAAATGTTTTAGCCCTTTGATTGATTTTAATTAGAGCTTACATTAATTTCTTGGAAATTTTCATTTTAGTATTAAGATTAAAAGAAGGTTTTCTTTTTTTTTAGATTTTATTTATTTATTTTGAGAGAGAGTGTAAGAGAGAGAGCACGAGCAGGGGTTCAGGCAGAGGAAGAAGGAGACTCTCCACTGAGCAGGGAGCCCAACCCATGGACCCTGGGATCATGACCTGAGCCGAAGGCAGATGCTTAACTGACTGAGTCACCCAGGCGTCCCTAAAAAAGGTATTCTTTAAAAATTATTTAATGACTTGTCTTGCCTATATTGACATAATACTTCGTTGAGTCACTACCAGACACTTCCATTTATAATTGCATTTTATTCTGAAGACTTTCTCATTCACCGGCTTTTAGTATGATCAGAAACCATATCATCATTGAGCCCCAAGGGAATAGAAAATTAATTATAAAATTAAGGGGGTAAAGATGTTTTAAAAATGATTCTACAGGGCAGATGAAATGTGGTGATACGGTGTAGTAGAGTATGGTACCTTTCTTCTAGCTCGATTTGAATGGCATTTGAAGTAGGAAAAATGAATAAATGACTCAATTTCTAAAGTTAAGTAGAAAATGTAGTATTTATTAAGTTATTAACTTTCCAAAAGCTAAGTGACTAGCTTACACACACACACACACACACACACACACACACACACACACTCATGCTAGGTCTAAACATTAAACTCACTTTGTAACAAATAAATTTTGCTGCAAGCCACCAAGGTCTTGGCCTCTGATGTTAGATATCCATGGATTGTGTGCGTGTTGTGGTGAACTGTGTGTGACACCCACTGTATACCTACTATTTAGAATATTGACTGACATGTGGTAGGTTGTCAATAAATATGTGTTTAATCATTGAACTACATTTATGGGTTTTTCATGGCACATTTTTGACAAATGTGTTCCTATCTCCTCTGCATGCATACATGCAGAATAGCAGTATTAGAGAAATTGTTGGTGTCTGCAGTAGGAAAAAACGCTCCCCAAACCATACACACTGTGGTAGGGCAGTAACAGACAAGACAATCTTAGAGGCACAGAGGATCTGCACAGAAGGATCTGAAGGTGAAAGGAGTACACTATTTATATAAAAAGAGAGAGGTGAACCAAACAGGTCATGTGAATTATCTACACCAGAGAAATAAAACAGCTTTTCTATCAGGGAGCTTACTGTGTCTTCTGTGTTTGTTTTGAACTAAAAGATTGAAAGAGTGCTATGTTATTCAGGTTCAAACCCTTCAGTGACCTCTCAACTTTTACAAGATGCTTTAACAACTTTAGACTTTTTAGTTATTGGTTCAAAGATAAAATGTTATGCGTGTGCACAGGGTTTGTCCCTTCAGTTACAAATAAATTGAAGCAAAACTAAATTCAATTTAATTTTCCTCTAGCACAGTGGGTGATCATTGAGATTTGGCCATTTGCAGTTCAAAGAAACTGAACTATGTTGTGCTTTTTGGATAAAACTTTTTCTAGCCATATTTATTCCAGATGATATACTTGTTCCATGTTTAAATCATATTTCTTCTTACTCCCATTCTGATAGCATTATAACTAGAATATGATTTGATATTAATGAATGAAAATGTTTATTTTCAGTGCAATTTTTTAAAAAGATTACAGTATATTTTAACTCCTACAAAACTGGTGGTATCTGCATTTCCAAAGCTATTTCATGTAATTGTTAAAATTACTAAATATTTATTATCTATATTTTATAATAGTAAAATAACAAAAATTTATCAGTTTAATCATGAAGGAACTCTGAAAAAGTAAAGAAAAATACTTTAGCTAATAAAACAAGTGTAATGTTTAATCCACAAACAAAAATACATATTTCCCTATATAGAGTCCACAGTATAAAATGTATCTCGTGCTTTCTCATTGCCTTCTACTTTTGTCCTGTACAGTAGGTAATTGGCATGTTATCATGAAACAAGCGTAACAGTCATCAGAAAACAAGTTTGAATACTAATTCAGAAAGTCCTGAAATTCCATTCTGTTATTTGAAATGTAAACACCTGACTTGTAGACCCTTTGATCTGGCAGAACTTGTATACCATTTTAGATCGACTCAACATTTATATATTATGCATTTACTATATATCTACATTATACTTTATATACTTTTCTAGCTGCTAGGAAGCAAAATTAATTTGAGTAAATTCCTAGTCTTCAGAGGCTATAGTCTAGTGAGGAATCAGAATTTCACACAGTGTGATCTTCAAGCACCTGCGTCAGTATTATCAAAGGAGTTCAGTAAAAATAAAGATTATTTGGCCTAACCAGAGAGCTAGTGAATGAGAATATTTGAGAGTAGAGCCACCAACCTACTAACTGAAAAAACAACCAGTTTATAAACCACTGGTCTAGTCTAATCCCTTAATTTTAAGATGTTTAAGGTAAAGAAATTTAGTTTCAAATAGTTTACCTTGGCAGGCCCATAAGTTAGTTAATGACTAAGTTAATAAGCTGTTAAAATCCACACATCACTCTGTTTTTCTCCCTGGTCTAAATGTGCGCTACCACCCCATGCACACATCAGCAAACACATGCCTCCAGTAGTAACAGCTAAGGCATTGCAGCACCGCACTAGCAGCAGGAATTTTACCTTATTCGTATTTCTAATTCAGATTCTAAGCCTCTGTTGCACACAGCATATTCCTTTCAACAAATTACTGGAAAAAGCTGGTGGATAAACACACTGGAATATTTGATAGAGAGGAGCATTTCATGATTTTAGAACTTTTCAAGTATTTCAAGGGTTAATTGATGATTATACATAAATGAAGAGAAATCTGAATCTGTATTCCATGCCTTTGAGAAGCATGCCTTCCTATTAAAGAGATTATTTATATCTAAAATCGAAAGCAGAAGCTTTGGGCTTGGAGAAATTTTCATTGTCTTTACTTAGAGGTATTATACTCCCAGAAGAATTCCAAAGTACCAAAGAAAAAGAAAAAAAATAAGTGAATAGAATTCTATCTTCACTTAGCATGTAGAAACCTGCAGTAGAATGTCTCTCTTATCTTAATAATGAGAAAAATGAAATAGTCTACAAATTCATAAATTTTCCTGTCAAAGAGCTGAAATTGTAAAGCAACAAGGAAACTGATACCCAAAGAGTGACAAGCATCTCTGCGATAGATGGTGCATATGGACTGTCTCACCTTTAACACAGCATGAGGAAGAGGTGGCTGTTCGAAAAGCTAATCACAAGAAATGAACTGAAATTATAATGAATGACCACGGGCCAGAATGTGAATAGCACATGAGTTTAGGACAGTATTTCTCAACTAAGTACTGTTGACATTTTGCACGGGATAATTATGTCGTGAAGGACTGTCCTGAACACTGTAGTAGTTTATAAGTTTCGTTGACCTCTACCTGTTAGAAGCCAATAACCCCAACCTTTTAACAATCAAAACTGTCTCAAGACGTTGCCTAAATGCACCTAGAATAAAGGAGGAAATTGTTCTATGTTGAGACGCATTGATTTAGAGTAACTGAAAACTCAAGACACAAGGGTACTATGAACGCACTTATAATTTTTCTTTTTTCCCAAAGACGTTCACTGGTTGTTCATGAGAAAGATTGGAGGGCAGGGCAGGAAACCAGAGAAAGCCACCTTCAGTTGTGTCAAAGCCTACAGGAAGTGACCAAGTGCCATTGATGACGGATAAGAAACTGTCCACTGTTGCCAGACTTACCTTTCAGAAGGAAAAGCTTTAAGCCACTGTGAGATGAATAGCAAACCCTCTTCCCTGCCAAAACAGCTAAGGGAAAGAGAGAAGCAAAAGGAGGTAGGAAACCCTTTTATTCTGCCTTCAGGACAAGCAAAGATCCAATGCTTCTGGAAGAAGAGTAGAAGACTCCTGTCTTTAGTGGTGGTGTAGGGAAACTTCTCATACTAAGCACGCACCATGAAAGCAAAACAGAGGACTTCAACAGCTAGGTGCAGGGCAAGAAATCCTTCCCTGCCTAAGATCTGCCAGAGAGAGAATGTAGAGTTTAGATGCCATGTTATTATGGACATAGGAGCGGAAATGCTGAAATGGCACCACCCCTGAGGCCCACATGTGGAGTTTATAACATGTATAGAAGAAAAATGTACACAATAGCACAAGGGATGGGGTAAAATAAATAAGAATTTATTGTCAGAAGGTTCATATAGGAATTATGAACTGAAGTACTATTTTTTGCAAGTAGACTATGGTAAATTAAATGTGTAAGAAGCAATAGAGAAGAAGCACTAAAATATTTATAAAAGAGTTATAATTAATAAAACCAGAATAGAGGGGGAAAAAAGTAGAGTAAAAAATGCATTAAATATGAATGGTCTGAATATCTGCATTAAAATGCAGAACTTGTCACGCTGAATAAATAAGACAACACTATGGCATCCACAACATTTCCTTTTTAAATGTAAAGATATACTTAGATTAAAAGTAATTTTGATTTATTTTTTGATCAAAAAGTAAATTGATCATTGATCATTGATTAAAATGATCTAAAAGTAGATCATTTTACTACTTTATAAAATAGATTATTTTACAAATTAAAATACAAAGTAATTAAGAAATTTACCAGTGAGGATGAGGTATTTCATAATGCTGTGGAGTTCAGTATGTCATAAAATACAATGATTCTAAATATTTAGGTGCTATGGATCGAATGTTTGTGTCCCCAGAGTCATATGTTGAATCCCCAGGGTGATGCTATTTGGAGATAAAGCCTTTGGGAGCCCTCATGAATAGATAATGTCCTTACAAAAGAGACCCCACTGAGCTCCCTTGTTTCTTCTGCCCAGTAAGGAAAGAGGAAGAAGACAGCCCTCTAGGAACTAGAAAGCAGGCCCTTATCAGACACTAAATCTGGCAGCACGCTGATAGCAGGCTTCCCAACCTCCAGAAGTATGAGAAATAAATTGTAGTTTATGCTGCCCAGCCTGTGGTATTTTTATTATAGCAGCCTGATCAGACAAGAATATGCAAATAACAGGTGCCTGGGTGGTTCAGTGGGTTAAAGCCTCTGCCTTCAGCTCAGGTCATGATCTCGGGGTCCTGGGATTGAGCCCCACATCGGGCTTTCTGCCTGGCAGGGAGCCTGGTTCCTCCTCTCTGCCTGCCTCGCAGCCTACTTGTGATCTCTCTCTGTCTGTCAAATAAATAAATAAAGTCTTAATATAAAAAAAGAATATGCAAATAACAATATGGCTTCAATTATATGAATAAAGTGCTGATATAACTGAAAGGAGACATATTTGGAGACTCCCACATTCCTCTCAGTAACTGATAGGACTAATACACAATCAATAAGGATATAAAATAACTGAATAACACTATCAACCAAATTGACCAACTGAGTTATAAAACAGTTCACCCAGGGCTGCCTAGGTGGCTCAGTCACAGTTGAGCATCTGACTCTTGGTTTCAGCTCAGGTCATGATCTCATGAATCATGGGATCACACCCCACATTGGGCTCCATGCTCAGTGGGGAGTGTGCTTGAAATTCTTTCGCTCTGCCCCTTTTGCAACTCATGTGCTCACGCTCTCTCTCTCTCAAATAAATAAATCTTTAAAAAAATCTCTTTGCCCAATAAATATATTTATTTATATATATACATTATATGCTATACATTATATATATATACATTATATGCTAGCACACATAGACAATTCACTAACATAGACCGTATTATGAACCATAAAATAAATATAAAAAAATTTAAAATAATTCAATTTATACCAAATGCCATCTCTGACCAGGGCAGAATCTAACTAAAAATCAATAAAATAAATATATCTAGGAAATTCTCAAATATTTTTGGTGAACATACTAATGGCCCCAAAGATGTCCTTAAGCTATGAATATATTACTTTACATGGTAAAAAGGACTTGGGGATATATTTAAATTAAGGACCATATTAAGGATCTTGAGATAGCCAGATTATTCTTGATTATGTGGCTTGGCCTAATGTAATTACAGAATATTTATAAGACAGAGGCAAGAGGGTTGAAGAAAAAGAGATATGATTATGAAAGCAGTGGTTGATATGATGCACTTTGAAGATGGAGGAAGGGGCCAAGGAATGAGGTGGCCTCTAGAAGCCAGGTGAGGTAAGGAAACAAGTTCTCACTTAGAGCCTCCAGAATGAATGTGATGCTGCAGACGCTTGAGTTTTAGCCCCATGAGATTCATATTACGCATCTGACCTCCATAATATAATATGATAATTTCATATTATTTTTAGCCACTAAATTGGTGGTGATTTGTTAATACCAATAAGAAACTAATACAATTTGGCAACCAAACAATATACTTCTTATTAACGCTTGGTTCGAAAAATAAATTACAAGGGGAATTTCATAATATTTGAAATTAAGTGAAAATGAAAGCACACCATATGAAAATTTCTGAAACTCAGCTAAAAGCAATGTAAACAGGAAAGTTTATAACATTAATGTTGATATTAATAAAGGAAGTTACCTTAAATCAATAATCTAAACTCCCCATGTTTAGAGACTAGAAAAAGAACAGAGTAAATCTAAAGCAAACATAAGGTAGAAAACAATAAATGTAAAAGAAGAAATCAAAGAAATTGAAAACAAATAAAAAGTAGAGAAAAATCAATGAACGATTATTTGCTTTCGAAAAAAAATCAGTGAAAGTAATACATATCTAAGCCACATCTCAGGCCTATAAATAAATGACTTAGATATTTATCAATTATACATATACCTATATCCATGTATATATGAGAAAACAAATTACAAATGTCAAGAATGAAGCAGGGGGTGGCACATGGGTGGCACAGTTAGTTAAGCACCTGACTCTTGGTTTCTGGTCAGGTTGTGATTTCATGCTCACGGGATCAGGCGCCGTGTGGGGCTCATGCACTCAGCACAGATTCTGCTTCAGATTCTCTCTTCCTCTGCCTCTCCCACTCATGCTCTGTCTCCAGAATAAATAAGTAAACATTAGGGTGCAGGTGCCCCTTCATTTCGCTACATCTGTTATCTTTAGGGTAAATACCTAGTAGTATAATTGCTGGGTCTAGGGTAGCTCTATTTTTAACTTTTGACACTACATCTGAAAGTAATGATGTACTACTATGGGTTGATGAATTTCATTTAAATAAATAAAAAAAGAGAAAAAAGGAAAAAATAAATCTTTAAAAAAATAAAAAGAATGAAGGAGGGGGCTTCACTACAGAGTCTACAGATACTAACAGGAAATATATTATGAATAATGTGACCTCAATAAATTCACCAAATCAATGAAATGGACCATCTATGAAATATTTAAAATAACAGAAGGATTCATTAAAGAAGAATTAACAACCCTGTGTATATTAAATAAATCAAATTTATTATTAAATAACTTCCCACAAAGAAAATTCCATACCTAGTGATTTAACTGGTGAATTCTACAGAATATTTGAGGAAGAAAAATTATTTGTAGACAATATCTACCAGAACACTTCCCAGCTTATTTTATGAGGCCACCATTAGCTTAAAGTCAGAGATTATAAAAAAGAAAATTATAGACCAGTATTCCTCATAAATGTGAACACACAAATCCTTTATCAATATTAGTAAGTAAAATTCAGAAGTGTATAAAAAAGATAATAAATCTTGACAATATGCAATTACTCTAGGAATGCAAAATTGGTTCAACATTTAAAAACCAATCAATGTAAATCACCCTATCAACAGACTAAAATATAAATGATTATCTTGATAGATTTAGACAAATGTTTGACAGATTTCAAAATACATACATTATACAAACTGTCAACATCTAGGAGTAGAAGGAAACTTTTTCAACTTAATAAAGTTAGTCTATGGGAAACATATTCCCCTTGTTATTTAATGGTGAGAGACTGATAGTTATACTGAAAGTCCAAGTCAGTGAAATAATGTAATGAAACAAACAAAAGTCATAAAGGTTAAAAACAAGAAATAACACTGTGTGTGTGTGTGTGTGTGTGTGTGTGAATTGGTGGGGGGGGTGGGGGGGTAACATAAACCCTAAATAATCTGGGGAAAAAAACCCTCAATACTAATACGTGAGTTTTTCCAGGTTTGAAGACAAAAGATCAATAAAAAGTTAAATGCGTGTCTAGACATTAGAAAAAATAATTTAGAAGTGGCAGACAAACAACAGCATTGATAATAGCATTAATAAAATATACTCAGCCATAAGTTTAAGAAAATATGTAAAAGAATTGTGTTTAAAACTAAAATATTGACTACAAAATATTGATGAAGTTAATTAAAGTAGACCCAAATAGAGAGGTATCCACTGAGTTAATGGATGGGAAATTGAATGTTAAGTTAGCAATTTTCCCAAATAATATATAGGTTCAGTGTAATTGCAGTCAAAATATCAGCAGGGTTTTCTAAGAAAGCCAATTTGAAATTTTATATGGTAATGTGGAGGGCCTACCTTAACCAAACAGCTTTAAAACAAATGTGTTATGAATGGGCGCCTGGGTGGCTCAGTGGGTTAAAGCCGCTGCCTTCGGCTCAGGTCGTGATCCCAGGGTCCTGGGATCGAGGCCCACATCGGGCTCTCTGCTCGGCAGGGAGCCTGCTTCCTCCTCTCTCCTCTCTCTCTGCCTGCCTCTCTGCCTACTTGTAATCTCTCTGTGTCAAATGAATAAATAAAATCTTTAAAAAAAAAAAAATAAAAATAAAAAAATAAAACAAATGTGTTATGAAGTACAGTAATCAAGTTAGTACAGAATTGGCAAAGAGATAGAGATCAATAAAATTGTACAGTGTCGGAATAGATCCATACAAAAATATACAATTGATTTTATAAAGAGAAATGTGCTAAGGTAATTCATTGGAGAAAAAAGTAGTCTTTTAACAAATGGTACTGGATTAATTAAATATTCATATAAAAAATGAACCTTGACTCATATTTTGCACCATATATAAAATTCAACATTAAATGGATAATAGACCTAACTGTAAAACATAATAGAACTATAAAGTTTCTTTAGGAAAACATGGGAGAAAATCTTTGTGACATTGGTTTAGGAAATGTTTTCTTGGGGTGCCTGGGCAGCTCAGTGGGTTAAAGCATCTGCCTTCAACTCAGGTCATGATTTCAGGGTCCTGGGATGGAGCCCCGCATCAGGCTCCTTGCTAAGCAGGGAGCCTGCTTCCTCCTCTGTCTCTTTCTGCCTCTCTGCCTACTTGTGATCTATCTCTCTCTCTCTCTCTGTGTCAAATAAATAAATAAAATCTTAAAAAAAAAAAGGAAATGTTTTCTTCCATGTTAGACAGAAAATATGAAAAAAAACCCAACCAATTGGACTCTGTCAAAATGTAATGCTTACGCTCTTCTAAATATGTTATTAAGAAAATGAAAAAGCTAGTCACAAACTGGGAGAAAATAATTGCCAATCATGTTTTTTTAAAGAACTTGGATCCAGAATATATACAGAAAATTTATAACTTAATTAAAAATTAATCCAATTAAAGTTAAGTAATAGATGTGAATAGGTATCTCATCAATGAAGAGATAATTAAATAAGAACATAAAAGGATGTTCATATCATCAGTTATTTGGGAAATGCAAACTAAAACCACTATGAGATTTTGGGACATACTTACTATGATGGCTAATATGAAAAAAACAGAAAGTTTAAAAAGCTGACAAGGAATCAGATCAACCAGAAATATTGTACATTGCTGGTAGAATCAAAATGTGCCACCATTCTGGGAAAGAGCGTGGCACTGCTTATTGAGTTGTACCTACTATAAGATCCTGTGAAATCCTCTTCTAATCATTTACCCAAGAAAAAGGAAAACATATGTTCACATAGAGGCTTATAAATGAATGTTCATAACAGCTTTATTCACAATAATCCTAGACTGAAAATAACTCAAAAAGTTATCAGTTTGGTTTTTTTTTTTTTTTTTAAGATTTTATTTGTTTAGGGCGCCTGGGTGGCTCAGTGGGTTAAAGCCTCTGCTTTCGGCTCAGATCATGATCTCAGCATCCTGGGATCGAGGCCCGCATCGGGCTCTCTGCTCGGCAGGGAGCCTGCTTCCTCCTCTCCCTGTCTCTCTGCCTGCCTCTCTGCCTACTTATAATCTCTCTCTCTGTGTCAAATAAATAAATAAAATCTTTAAAAAAAAAAAGATTCTATTTATTTATTTATTTATTTATTTATTTATTTGACAGAGAGACAGAGAGAGAGAGGGAACACAAGCAGAGGGAGAGGGAGAAGCAGACTTCTGCTGAGCAGGGAGCCCAGTGCAAGGCTCGATCCCAGGACCTGGCAATCATGACCTGAGCCGAAGGCAGAGGCTTTAACCCACTGAGCCACCCAGACGCCCTGGTATTGGTTTTTAAAAATATCACAGTCCATGCATGCTTATTATAACTCAGAAATAACTAATAATAATAATGAATCACTAGCTTAAGCAACAACCAAAAAATACCAAAAAACATGCTAAGTGAAATAAGTTAGGCAAAAAGTCTACACACTGCATAGTTACATGACTTTTTTGGAAAAGGGAAATTATAGGGACAGAAATAAAGTTAGTGATTGCCTGGACTTGGCAATGATTGGGGGGGTTGATATCAAACTGACATAAGGAACATTTGGGATGATGAAAATGTTGCATATCTCATTCAAGGTGGTGGTTACACTACTGTATAAATTTATCAAAGCAAATTGTAGTACATACCAATAGATGGTGAGTTTTGTTGTACACAAATTAAACCTCAGGGGTGCCTGAGTGGCTCAGCTGGTTAAGCATCAGACTCTTGGTTTTGGCTCAGGTCATGATCTCAGGGTCCTGGGATCAAGCCCCACTTCAGGCTCCATGCTCAGCAGGGTGTCTGCTTGAGGATTCCCCCCCTTTTTCTCTTCCTCTCTCTCTCTAATAAATAAATCTTTTAAGAAATAAATTGTACCTCAGTAAACCTTAGATATAGTATATAGAGTCTCTTTAGAGATGTAGAAGTCACATACATATAACTGAATAATCCTAAGTAAAGTTTGCAAGTATTAGGGAGAGAGTCTATGACAGAAGTTGGACTCTTTTTACCAGCAATCTGCTTCTTATATAATTAGCTTGATTAAAGGATCTTTTCATTTTTGTCTTGAACATAAATGTTACATTTGCTTAAATTGGAATAATTAATTTCTATGTAAAGAAGTAGAAAATAATTTTATCTTCCTACATTCAAACATAGACAGCTCAAAGAAACACATTTTTGTTTTCTTATTTATAATGGTTAATCTATAAAACTAACATATTTGTTAAAAATTAATTAAACAGGGCACTTAGGTGGCTCAGTCAGTTCAGTGTCTGCCTTCGGCTCAGGTCATGGTCTCAGGGTCCTGGGATTGAGCCTGAATCAGGCTCCCTCCTCAGCTGTGAGTCTGCTTCTTCCACTCCCTCTGCCCCTAACCCTACTTGTGCTCTCTCTCCCCAAATAAATTAAAAAAAAATTAAAACAAAATAATGGAAATTTGAAATAAAATACTCCCTAATACCCCTTCAAAATAATTCCTCTCCCACTACTCCTTTGAAGTATTCATTGTAGAGACAGGTAAACGGTAGTTTCGGGCATCTAACTCCAAGTCTGATCTCTACAGATATTTAGTTGCATGTTTTAGGTATATCCTGTACAGTTAACTATATTAATTTAATGTTCAGATAAAGTTGGTAGGGGTGCCTGGGTGGCTCAGTGGGTTAAAGCCTCTGCTTTTGGCTCAGGTCATGATCTCAGGGTCCTGGGATTGAGGCTCGCATCGGGCTCCCTGCTCAGCAGGGAGCCTGCTTCCCTCTCTCTCTCTCTGCCTGCCTCTATGCCTCCTTGTGATCTCTCTCCCTCTGTGAAATAAATAAATAAAATCTTAAAAAAAAAAAACAGATAAAGTTGGTAAACTTGTTAAATATACCTACACCTGACAAACTTAGAAGGATGAAAGTTATGTGGCAGATGTGAGCGTCCATCTCTCTGACCCCTCAGAGTTAATAAGGACATTCAGGCTTTCTAGGTGCTAAAAGTCTCTTCCTTGTTCATTTGCAATTCTTTTGTATCTACATCCCTCAAATCAAGTAGACTATTGTCCCTGATATTTGAGCTTAATTTATTGCATGTAACCCACCAAACTGACACTACTTTTATATTAAAATAATAGCCTTCAGAGTTAACCACTATTAATGTTTAGAACTCAAGATATCTAAGGGAAAAAAACTCTTAAGGAATCTGAAATATATGAATAGAACTGAGCTGAAGCCGAATTTTAATCTCATATCATCTCTGGAAAAAAATAATTGCTGATCTGCACATTGAAATATTAATGAAAAACAAGTATTTTGGGTCTTTCAATATTAAAAAAGTAATTTTTCTATATATATAGCGATTTTGTTCATGCTAAGGACAATTATAATTAATTATCAAAACTTTCATTTAAGTTTGTTATTGAATACAATAACTTGCCAAAACAGTTATTATTTAAAAATAAGTAATAAGTTTTTTACTCTGAAATATGAACTATTTTTAATAGTTTCATTCTTTAGACATATGGAAACTTCATATAGCCATATATTTAATGTACTTCTAAATTAGATATTTTATAATGCCTTTATCAGGAGAAATCCTTTTTGTTTATGAGATTTAGCATTGACAGTATTGCTTTAATTAAAGATTGATTTTCTCCTATCAGTAACATTTCAACCATGCTGTAAAGATGTCAGGTAAATTAATATATTCATGGCCAAATACATATATGGAGATCCCCTATATTTTACTCAGCCTTCTGAAACCTTCTGAAACCAGTCTCTCATTATGTCAGCAAAAGCACCTAGGTCATATGCTATTCTGTAGCTTTACCTTAATTTCACAGTGTTCTTGGCTCTAGAAATGTTCAGATATTCTTTGCTTACCTGAATCTGTCACTAAGGCCGATCTGTTCCTAACGCCCCACACAGCCATTTTCACTCTATTGTTCCCACACTATTTGTAATGAGAGAGATTATTTTATAATTGCCAACTCTCAGAATTCCACACAAAGAGAGGGTGTAAGTCTTTTCTGCTAGAGTATTAAATTTATTTGGAGATCTTATAGTCTCAAATTTGGAACAGGGGACAGAGAAAGAGGCAGGTTCCTGCCATTGGCATCTACCATTCTTGTTGCATTCCTTTCAAATCTCTTTTCTTAGGAGCAGTGGTAATGGTAGAGGGTTGTGGGGTAGCTGCTTATGCCTGATCTTGTCTTCTCCTGCATATTTCATTTTATTCTATTTTACCTGAGTTATATCTTTTGATGGAAAAGTTTATTTTTTAATCATGAAGTTGTGAATTAACACATTTTGGTCCAATAGTTACTCTAGGACCACTCCCCTCCCTGGGGCAATGCCAGACTCATATCTCGTAAGCCAAAATAAGGAAATAGCATGAAGTTAATATGGAAGTTGGGACAGAAATTAACAGAATTGGCATCTGTTAATAATTCACATATTATCCTAACATGTACTATTCTTTTCTTATACATTTTTGTGGAATTCGTTACTGAGATATTTTTTATGAGCTTCCCACTTTGTGTTTTAGATCAAACATACTTTTTAGTGTACCCTTACTCATTACACATAATACTATTACTAAGCCATGAAGCTAAAATTATAACGTGTCATTGCTTATGAGAATGGTTCTTAAATATGTGAGACTATAAATACATATTAAAATAATATTTTTATTATGTTTTAGAAAAAAGCTTAATCTCGTACTCTACAGTATGAAGGATTTAAATCAGATATGCAAAAGTGGTAAAATGGTATTAAACACTATCTTTCTGTTACATAAATTATTTGGTCATGATTTTTTCGTAAGTCAAATGTGTAAAATTACTCCATGTTGTACCTGAGTTCATTCTACAGAAGACTTTATATCTCCCAGTAGGTTCATTGTAAGGGTTGGCACTAAGAATTAGAGAAGAAGGTGAAACAGGCAAATCTCAGAAAAATAATACTTTCTTTGGTTAAATAATAATTAAATCGCTAGGAATGAGATTAGCTAACAGCATGAAAACTTCCCAGAAGAAGCCTGCCTACAATGGATTTAGAAATATTCAAGTTGCCTCCCTGGATGCTATTATTGAAGTAGTCAAATTAAAATGAACCAATATTAAAAAAAACACAATTACTTTGTCAGATATGTTATTAAATAACACTTAAATTATGTAACATGATTTTGTGATGACAAATGCAGCAGTCTCCAGGCTATTGAAGCTGTAGGGAGAACTTATGATTTCTATATCAATAAGGTTTCTTAGATAAAGCAAACTGAATCACCATTAACTACCCTACAGCTTAGAAAAAGAGGAAACAAAGAGGGTCTCAGAATAATGCCATAAATGGCAAACAAATAAGACTGTAAAACTATAAAATCACCACACTTTTCCCTAAGAAATCAAGTCAAGTGAGTAGAATCAGGATAGATATTCTTAAATGTTTTGATTTATTTACTCTTTTAGAAATTACTCCTTTCATCGTCTCCTTACTGTATCATCTTACTTTCATACTGGACCTTAGTACGAAAGTAATGAGTCAGTAACCAGGAGAAAAGAAGAAAAGGAGAATTAGTAGTTTTGGTAACATCTTTCCACATTATTCCAGTGCTTTATTGACATGAAACAATTTTGTCATATTTATTTTTTTAGATTGCTCTATGTTTCCAGCTTATGGGAGAGCTAATAAATTTTTGGTTATACCAACTTACTGTGCTAGAGAAATCAAATTTTAACATTAGGATCCATCAAACCTTAAAAGACTTGGAGAGCAATTTTTAAAAATCTGTTCAAAGTATTTTTGCACTCATGTTACCTTAAGATAATATGAACTATAATAGATCATTAAATTACTTAAATAAAGCAATGTACAGTCATTTACTTTCAGTGGTATTATTGTTACTTAAGAGAGAATTCCTTTCTAAGACTGTCTACACGTTTAAAGATATCTGCAAGCAAATATATACAGTTATATATATATATTCGTGTGCATGGATAACATAGGTACAAATTGGTACAAGCAGAAAAATGGTTGGAAAGATAATTTCTCTTTCTTTTTACAGTATTTATTTAAAATTCACTTTGTAGTCAAGGCACATAAGAGGCTTTGATTTGAAGAGGTTTCCTTTTGAAGGTGACAAGCCAGCTTTCACTAAAACATTAATCCTCTGGCTATTTATCAGAGGGTAGAGACTATAAGGACATTGGAGACTAGAAATATTAAACTCAGTGAATAAAGAAAATCCTAGTACTTCTTGAGCTCAAGGGTTTTTATATTACACAAAATCGTTTGGCAAGTATATATTTGGAATTAAAATGGAAGTGCGAGGCTTCGTCATATATAATAAACAGATTACAGAAAGCTATCATTTAGTGGCTTTCTTTAAATGTTTTTTTTAAAGCTCAAGAAACTGTACATGCACACACACACAGGATTATGTGCAAAGAACACTTTTAATGGTGATGGAAAAAGGAAAGATGACTTAAAAGATTTTAGTCATAGTATTTCTTTTAATATCACTAAGTTAGTCCTGCAGGCAAAATAATGAGAAGCAGCAGAATACACAGTAGAGGTACTCTTCTGGGAAGGATATTCAGAGAATTTTATGGAGAGATTAGTGTATGGAAATTGTAAGATATGTTTCACAAATCTTGATTCCTCCCTAACTATATATGTGCCCAGAACTATGAGAGATTTCAAGAGAACACACAAAATGTAATATCAAGAAGTCAATATATTCATGAGGAAATACCTATTATAGTCCCTATGAAACAGGTTTTCAGAGTTGAGGCTTTTAGACTTTTGAAAATAGAGATCATCTAATTCAGACAAACATAACAACATGTCTAAATCTTGAAAAAAAATTTGAACACATACAGTCTGATACTCTTTATATGCATTTAAACACAGAACACAATGTTAAATATTGTTTATGGCTAGGCATATGAATATGAAAGATAAAAATGGACTAGATGAATATATACCAAACTCATACTAGTGGTTGCTTCTGAGACAAGGGTCAGAATATACGATTGCAGCATGTGGTCAAAAGAAAGCTTTGCCTATATTTGTGATTTGGTTTTTCCAACTATAAAATGGGTGTAATAATAGTATGTGCCCTGTAAGGTTACTGTGAATATTAAATGAACCAACATAGTAAAGTGTGTAGAACAAGTGATTGGTATACAGTAAGATGTTATTGTTATTATCATTAATATTTCATAATTGGGATATCTGATCTATCTCTTGAGCTAATTATATTCCATATACATTCCACGTACATCCTGACTCTTCCTCTTCTTAGTACTATAGCAAGCACCATGAGAGACATGTGCTTCCAGTTTCAACATAACCAAAGCTCTTTATTTATTAAACTATTGAAGTATATATATTAAGAGGAAAATGTGTGTATATCACTGATGATCTTTATAACATCATTTATTATTGATGATTTCAAAATAAGATAAATTTTACATACATGGAGAATATCACATATATATACAAGCAGGTTTTGTCAAATTGCATGTCAATTTTTTATTATAAAATGTGTTTAGGGGTGCCTGGATGCCTCAGTTGGTAAAGTGTCTGACTCTTGATCTCAGCTCAGGTCTTGATCTCAGGATCCTGATTTCAAGCCCTGTGTAGGGCTCCACACTGGACATGAAGCCTACTTAAAAAAAAAAAAGTGTTTTCATATGTAATGCAATTATAATTATCTTCACATAATATAGTTGCTTATTTAATATCTGTTTGTGGCATTAATTCATTACCACAAAGTTCATTATACTTTCAAACATATTATTTTTTAACTCTAGGTAAACAGGTATTCTTCAATAAAGTATGTATTATAATGTTACCTCAAAATAATATTCTCAGCTTGTGTAATTTGTAACGAATTAATGAATGACATTTATTTGAGATATTTTTAAATTCACTATTTCCATTCTCTAATGTTTTAACTATACTTGCTCTGTTTTATGTTTACAACATATGTATTGATTAGAAGTAAGTGAAAATATATACTCTAAGGAAACCTGTTTCAGAGTTGTAATAATTTAGAATTCTAGTCTATCAGTAAATATATGGAAATATTATTTGCATTTCCTAGTTATAATTTAGACATGTGTCTAATCAAATGAAGAATTTTTCAGGTTAATTTTTAAGATTAGATTTAAATCTAATCAAGCAATGGTACCTTGATTCCTCAACAAATGATATTATGGACTCCAGAGCAATTATTTCAATGTGGCACACAAATTAACAGTAGTTTAAATAATATATGCACCAATTCACATAGAGCAAAAGCAATAATTTTATTTTATAGCTCCAAGGAGTTGAATTTTAATGATAGCTAAACTTTTAAAAAAAACTCTTAAGTCTCACAATAAAAGATTAAGTATTTTTTCTGTTACTAATATTGAACAATATTAGAAATTTTCTGGTTTGAGTAACTTTATGTCAGAGAGTAGTGGCTCTGAATCTCATAGCTTTTGGTGCAAATTTAGAAAATAAAAAAAAATTACTTAACAAAAAAATTTCCTATAATCTTCATTGCCATGATTCATCAAGTTAAGACAGCATTGTGGATGTGCAGGGTTGGCTCAATGGTAGAGTGTGACTCTTGATCTCCCGCTTGTGAGTTTGAGCCCCATGTTGGGTGTAGAGATTACTTAAAAATAAAATCTTAAGGGTGCACCTGGGTGGTTCAGTCAGTTAAGCATTGGCTTCAGCTGTGGTCCAGATCTGGGGTCCTGGGATAGAGTGCCACATGGGGCTCCCTGCTCAGCAGGAAGCCTGTTTCTCCCTCTGCCTATTTCTCCCTCTTCCTGCTGCTCCCCCTGCTTCTGCTTTCTGTCAAATAAATAAATAAAATCTTTAAAAAATAATAATAAAATTAAATTAAAATAAAATAAAAATCAAATCAAGTCAAATCTTAAGGGGCTTAGACCATTAAGTGACTGCCTTCAACTCAGATTATGATCCCAGGGTCCTGCGATCAAACCCAGCTGGTGTTGGTCTCCCTGCTCATCAGGGCAGTCTGCTTCTTGCTCTGCCTCTCCCCCCATGCATGCGCTCTCCCTCTCTCTCTCTCAAATAAATAAATAAAATCTTAAAAAAAAATCTTAAAAAAAAAAGTCAACATTGTGGTCCCCATCCTTATATCCTTAATATTAGCAGTATCTTGGTACACTGAAGACATTAAACAAAAGCCTGTTACATATGAATGAATGAAAAAAAATAATGCTTTACATATATATGTAGATTTGATCTGTACCTCTGAATTGTCCTTGCTTTAAGTGGAGAATTTAAAAGAAGAGAGAGAAAACTCTTCTCTAAATTTAAAGGGAAGGCAAAAGAAATGATGGAATTGGATGATCAGATCCGTCTTTGATACAATTATACTCAATTTGTCCACAAAATCCTGAATTTTTTCTGTGCCTGGCAACATAATGAAGGTCTATGGATGACAGAAAAGAAATGGAAGATAATAATTCTGTTTCATGAGCTTGCTATTTTTAAAATGATTATTTTTTAAAAATTAAAATGTCTGTCAATCCATCTATTTATATAGCAATAATTTGGATATTTAGCCTCTTAAATTTGGGCATCTAAAATTATCCCTTTGAAATTACTTATTTTGTAATTTATGTAATTCCTATTATAAATTTATATGATGTCTATTTTTCAAAAATTATGGGTAATATGAATCCTATTTATTTCATATATTCATTTTTGTGAGAAATTTTAGTATTTATTTGCCTGTAGAATAAATCCTGAACTATTCAAATAATGCCAAAATTCACAAAAAATAACGTCATGAACTCCATGTCTTTTAAACCAGAAAATCATAATAAACAGTTCAGACCAGTTGCACAGGAGTATCTAAGCAACAACAACAACAACAACAAATTATGTATGTTTTTTATATGTGATAGACCAAAAAAAAAAAAAAAAAAAAAAAAATTCCCCCAAACTCCTACCTACTCCCAGATGCAGTGAAATATTGTTCTTATCACAAAAAAATTTCCAAGTTTATAAAAAATTAAAGCTCATTTTGTCTTTAGAAAGAATAAAAATTGTCTAGGAAAAAATATCTATATTATCTCGAGTACCTGTATAGGAACCTCCTTTTAGAGAAAGCTTCTGTCCTTTTGATTCCTAGACAAATGAAGATTGCTGCAGATGGTTTTTCAGAACTGCAAGGATTAAGGCTGTGAGCTGAAACTACTTACATTTTGCATCTTTTTGGCAATAAAACAAGTAATAGATATGGATTTAGAGGAAAAAAAAAAACCTTAACATACTTGCATATCAATTTTGAATGCCATGTTGACCAGAGATTTATGGGGGTTGGTCAGTGATTTCCCCAAAGAGAATGGAGACTGCCTCATATCCATAAGTTGGCAGAGTATGTGGTTACCTTCATGGCTTAATTTGGGGAGTATCAGAAAACTTTAACTTACTAAATATAGGGCTGTTGTCACAACTGTAACTTGTAACCTGAAATCCCTACCAATGGTCTATCACTTTGTTTTTTGGTTTTTTCCTCCCCTCCCCCATGGTCTATCACTTTGAATTGTAATGACACAAAGTAGAATCATTGTTTCAGAAGGTCCTATAAAAAACTATTATATGCTGTCTGGACAAGGGACTGAAATATTCAGTTTAACCTGATTTTATGTTAAAATAAAGAAGACCATTTTTTATATGTAAATAAGAGCTTCATAAAAGAAATTCTAACTTATTTTCCTTTCCACATTATTACTTTGAGATGCCAGTATATATGGTCAATATACAGAAATCAATTGTATTTTTATATGCTACCAACAAACAGTAGAAAATGCTATTTTAAAATGATGTTTGCGATATCATAAAAACTGTATACTAAATTTATTGCAGATGTTGATATTTCTAATCAGAAAACTGAAAAATATTGCTAAGAGAAATGAAAGAAAATCTAAATAAAGGGAGAGGGGCACCTGGCGGCTCAGTCAGAAGAACATGTGACTCTTAATCTCAGGGTTGTGAGTTCAAGCACCATGTTGGGCATAGAGCTTACTTATTTAAAAAAAAAAAGTAAATGGGAAAGTATATCATGTTTATGGATTGGAACAAAAGGAAGGAAGAGGATACAAAGAGTGATATGACAGATTTAAGCCCAGTCATACTGATAGTCACATAATATGTCAATGGCTCAAACAAACCAATTAAAGGCAAAGATTATTTGATTGGATAAATAATAAGACCTAAGGGTAAGAAATCTGAGAACAGCATTACTGAGAGGTTCTGGCTCGTGGTCTTTTGTGGGATTGCAGTCAAATCATCCTTCAGTGCCTGAAAGGTTCATGTGGCCTGGAAGATCCACTTGTTGGAAGGACGACTCAGTTCCTCACTACGTGGATCTTTTCACAGTGCTGACTGAGAGTCTTGTGATAAAGCAAATAGCTTTCCCAGAATGAGATATTTAAAAGAGAGAGCAAGGAGGAAACTGCAGTACCTTTTATGACCTTGTTTTTGAAGTCTTACACTACTGTGTCTGCTTTATTCAATTTTTAAAAAGTGAATCCCTGAGTCTAACCTGCTCTAAAGGGAAAGGGAATTAGACTTCAACTGTTGGAAGAAGGAATATCAAATAATGTATGGCAATATTTTAAAGCCACTACATCCAACAATACATTATCTACAAGAAACTACATATAAAACCACATCTAGGTTAAAAAGAAAAAGAAAAATATATACCATGCTAGCATTAATAAAAACAACTGGAATAGCCATATTAAAAAGGTAGACCAGGTAGAATTTAAAGCAAGAAATATCAGAAATGAAGACAATTATTTCATTATGATAAAGAAGTGCATTTGTCAAGAGGCCATAATAATTAAGAGAGCTACTACAATCCTAATAAACTCGTTAAGAGAACTTCAAAATACATGAAGCAAACAATAAATAAATCTAATAAGAGAAATCGATAAATCCACAATTATACTTAGAGATTTCAATACCCCCTCTCTCAAGAAATTATAGGAAAATTAACAGAAAGCAACTTGAAAAAAAAACTATAAAGCACCCAGACCTAATTGACACTTACAGAAAACTTAACCCAACAGTAGTTCTTTTCAAGCATACATGGAAAAAACACAAGATACACATTATTCTGGGACAAAAACAAAACAAAATAAAACAAAAAACCAGTATGTCTCCATAGATTTAAAAGGAATAAAATGCGGGCCGCCTGGGTGGCTCAGTCGGTTAAGCATTCGACTTTTGATTTCGGCTCAGGCCAAAGATCTCAGGGTCCTGAGATGGAGCCCAGATTGGAATTCAGCGCTGGACATGGAGTCTGCTTAAGATCCTCTCTTGCCTTCTCCCTCTGCTCCCCCTCCCCCGCCACAATCTCTTTCAAAAAAGAAAAAAGAAAGAAAAGAAAAAAGAAATCAAATGCATATGGATTGGAAAGGAAATAAAACTCTCTTCACTCAGAGATTGTATGATCATATAGAGAAAATCCAAGGGAGTCTACTGCTACAACAACAAAACAAACCAAAACTAGTAATTGTAAGAACTAGCAATTGAGCTAGCAAAGTCACAGTACATTATATAAATGTACAAAAAAATTCTATTTTCATATTATTAGCATTAAACAACTTGAAAGTAAAATGACAAGTACAATATTACCATCAAAAATATCAAATAATTAGGATAAATTGAATGATAAATGTGCAAGATCTACATGGTGAATACTGCTGAGAGATTGAAGAACTAAATAAATAGAGATATATACTGTATTCACATAATCTGCAAAGATTGAAATCTGAGTAAATGTAGTTAATTATACCTCAATAAAGTTGATTTTTTGGTTGAGATATAATTCATATACTTTACACATTTGCACCCTTTCAGGTGCAAATCAGTGGGTTTTAGTATATTAGGCAATGTTGTAAAACCATCATGATTTTCTAATTCAAGAATACTTTCATCACCCTAAAATGAAATCACAGTCTATTAGCCGTCAATCCCTTTCTTCCCTCCCTCTAACCCCTGGCATCAAATAATTAACTTTCTGTCTCTAGAGATTTGGCTATTCTGGACATTTCACATACATGGAATCATGACAGCTTTGTGTCTGGCTACTTTCACTTAGTATATTTTCAATATTCATCTATGTTTTAGCATATGTAAGTATTTTATTCCCTTCATGGTGAAAGAATATTCTATTGTATGGTTATATCACAATTTTGTTTATCCATTCATCAGTTGATGGACATTTGAGTTTCCACTAGCTGGCTATTCTGAAGAGCTGTTATGAACATTTGCGTGTAGGTTTTTTTTTTTTTTAAGATTTTATTTATTTGACAGAGAGAGAGAGATTATTAGTAGGCAGGGAGGCAGGCAGAGAGAGAGGGGGAAGCAGGTTCCACGCTGAGCAGAGAGCCCAATATGGGGCTCGATTCCAGGACGCTGAGATCATGACCCAAGCTGAAGGCAGAGGCTTTAACCCACTGAGCCACCCAGGCACCCTGTGTGTAGGTTTTGTTGTGAATTTATCTTGTCAGTTCTTGTGTGTACATACCTAGGAATGGAATCCCTGGGGCACATGGTAACTGTGTTTAACTTTTGAGGGACTATCGCAGTTTCCACAATGACTCTACCATTCTACAGTCCCAGCAGCAGTATAAGAGGATGCCAGTTTCTCCACATTCTCATCAAAACCTACGGTGGTCGTCGTTTTCTTCTTCTCCTTCTCCTTCTTCTTCGTCTTCTCCTCCTTCTCCTCCTCCTCCTCCTTCTCTTCTTCCTCCTTATCCTCCTTCTCTCCTCTTCTTCCTCCTCCTCCTGCTTCTTCTCCTTCTTCTTCTTCTCCTCCTCTCCCTCCTCCTCCTTCCTTCTTCTTCCTCCTTTCTCCTCCTTCTCCTTCTTCTTTTTTTAATTACTGCTCTTCCAGCAGGTGTGAAGTGGTATTTTATAGTTTTGCTTTGCATTTCCTTAATAATTAATGATATCGAGCATTATTTTATGTGCTAATTGTCCAGTGGTTTATCTTCATAGGAGAAATGACTTCAAATTCTTTGGCCATTTTAACTGGCTAGGTCTGTTAGTAATTTGTCAATTTCATCCAAGTTATCTCATCTTTTGCCTTACAATTATTCTTAGCATTTCCTTATAATTTTTTTAATTCTATAAATTCTGTAGTAATGTTCCCTATTACAGTTCTAATTTTGGTACTTTGAGTCTTGTTTTCTTGTGCTGTCCAGCTAACAGTTTGTCAATTTTTTTTAACTTTTCAAAGAACATAATTTTAGTTTTGTTAATTTTCTCTTGCTTTTGGGTTTTCTATCATTTATTTTTGTTATTTATGCTTGATTTTGGTTTTGTTTGCTTGTGCTTTCTTGTTTTTTTAGTTAGAAAGTTAGGTTATTAATCTTTCTTTTTTTAACATAACCATTTATACATTTCCCTCTAAACACTGCTGTAGCTTCATCCCATAAATTTTGTTTTCTTTTATATTTGTTTTACTTATCTCAAAGTAGTTTTTAAAGACTTACTTATTATTTATTTGAGAGAGAGAGAGAGAGAGAGAGAGAGCGTGGTGAGGAGGGCTGGAAGGAGAGGGAGAGAGACAATCTCAGATCTGATATTGTGCCTCTCCAGGTAATTTTTCGTTGAACTACTGTACTTTTCAACTCTTTTCTTTTATTTATAATTTTTATCTCTTTATTCTCTATTCAGTTAAATATTATACTCATACTATCGTTTAGTTTTTAAAACATGGTTCTTTTTACTTATATGAACATATTTAAAATAGCTGAATTAAAATCTCTTTCTAGTAAGTCTAACATCTGGGCTTCCTCAGGGACAGTTTCTATTGTGATATTTTTCCCCCTTTCTTTGGACCATATTTTATAGATTCTTTGCATGGCCTTATAACTCTTTGTTGAAAACTGAACACTGTAAATAATACCATATGGCAACTGTGGCTATCAGATTATACCACCCTTCCCCCACACCCCAACTTAGGCTGATTGTGGATGCTTATTTTTTTGTTGTTTTTGTTTGCTTAATGAGTTTTATAAACTAATCCTTTATTCTGTAAAGTTTGTATTCTTTGTCATTTGTAGCTCTAGAGTCTCTGTTAAGTCAGTTTAATGTTCAGCTAATGACTAGACAAATATTCCTAAAATCGTTGGAAAACATACATCTCTCTGTATTTGCGGTTCTTTGTGCATGTTGGAGGCACATCTTTAACTTCACCTAGTCACCTGACACCTTTGAGTTAGCCTTCATTTCCTGCATGTGAGAGACTTAAGAGTAGCCAGAGGTAAGAGCACAGGGCCTTCTTGGGTCTTTCTTTTTTGAACTAATGCATAACCCTGGGTGTGTACACAACCATATTTATGTGTGATCTTACAGGGTTCCAGGGATATATCAGAGCTTTTCAAAGCCTCTGTGGACATCTCATTCATTTGAAGCTTTTTAGTTAGCCTGTTTTATGGTTCAACTGTTATCCACTGTCTCAGGCAGCTGCAAATTTAAATAACTGCCTCTATTTGCTTTCAGTAACATCCCCAATGAAAATACTTTTCCTCCCATAGCTCTTTCAGAATTCCCTTTATTCTTTTGTGAAACATTAATGATTTTCACCTATTCCTTTTTATGTTACTTCATTGCCTAGGAGAACCTTGGGAAAAGAAACTCTTTATGGGTCTGATCTGTCCTCCATAAACCAACAGGCTTAAACCTCTTTTGTCAGCTTCACTCCTCTCCATATCCTCAACTTAAAACAGTCAGTTCTAGAAATACCATGTGGCAAGAAATTACTGGTTTTCTCCAAATTTTATCCCACTTAATTTCCTGAAACTCCTGTTCCATTTCTTATGCCCCAATCAAGGATGGATATTCTTAGAAAAATTTAAAATTAAAAAATAATTTATATGCTCTTCTCCAAGGCTATTTAATTTTTGTAAGATTAAATTTGGAAGGAGGCAAATCAGAGTTGCAAAGAAACTCACAAAGTTTTCCATTTGTTGTTGCCAAAACTGATATATAGTCTCTCTCCAACAAGAAAACATTCTCAGAATCCTCAAGTTCAAGTCAACTCTAATGTCCAGTATAAGTACATTCTCTGGATTCAGTTCTTTGCCATTGTTAAGTAATTTCAACAGTAGCACAACTTCTCTTTTTCTTTAGAACCATAAAAATGGCTTTAATTTGATTGCATCTTTATCTTTCAAATAATCTTTGGAAATAAGGCACATACAACAAACACTGTACAATATTTCTCTTTTTAAAGCAGATATGATTCAAGTCCCTACCACATGTTAAATGCCTATCTAGGTACTAGAAACAGTAGTTTTTGAGAAATAAATTTTATGGTTTTGATTTCTAAATATACATGGGGATTTCAGAAATGGGGAAATCAAAAAGAGCTGGAGCTGTCTGGAAAAACAAATGAGAGAGTGACGAAAGGAAATGAAGTGAGCATTAAAGAGTGAGTAGGATTTACAAAAACAGAGGGAATTCAGAAGAGCAGTCATGCCACAGAGTCAGATCATGAAGTCAGTCAAATAAATCCTGAACTATCAAGCCTGACAGACCCAATGTTTCTTTCTAAGGTAAATGTTGAGAATGCAGAACTGCTGCTTCAGGCTGGTTATAAGGCTTCATGGAATGGTATTCTATCATCCCTCTAAAATGGATGGGGAGTTGCATAATATAAAAGTCTTTTCTTGATCAAAAAGGAAAAAAAAATCCCTTCCTCTTAAGTTTATTCTTCTTTCCACAGCTGGCTAGATGAGTTTTTCCAGGTATTTTATAAATACTTATTTCATTCTTTCCCCCCACTTCCCTTAGTAATCTAGAAAATATTTCACTAACCAGAGTGTTTTATAAAAAATAAGATTGTTACCAAGTCAAAAAAGAGTTTAAAAAAAGGAAAAATCGGGGCGCCTGGGTGGCTCAGTGGGTTAAAGCCTCTGCTTTCAGCTCAGGTCATGATCTCAGGGTCCTGGGATCGAGGCCCGCATCGGGCTGTCTGCTCAGCAGGGAGCCTGCTTCCCCCCCTCTCTCTCTGCCTGCCTCTCTGCCTCCTTGTGATCTCTCTCCCTCTGTGAAATAAATAAATAAAATCTTTAAAAAAAAAAAGGAAAAATTGGTGCTGCTTTGGCCCGTAAGGCGATAGTAAATGTAACACAAGCAGAAACACAAAAAGATTTGCAGAGGCTCGTTCTTATTCTTGCTTCTCCCTTTACCAGGAGAATTTGCCCATTGTAATCTGTTGGAAGATAAGAGATGTGAAGCTGAGCTGACTTGCCCCAGTCAATCCAGCGGAAACCATCTTCGATGAGCAGATAACCAGTCAAACCCCAGGTATGTGAGTGAGCCCTGTCAAGATTAACAGAGTCAACTGGCAGACACTTTAAAGAGCAGACTACTGCATGGAGGCATGAGCAATAACAGCCAAGCCACGTCTAGATCCACAAAAGCCATAAGACACACCAGACATAAATGTTTATTATCACGTGCTTCTGAGTTGTGGGTGGTATGTCAGTCAATACTACTGGATCACTAGACAACTAATCACAGATGACTGTTAACTCACCTTATGACCAAAGATAGAATCTTTTTACATTTCTTTACATCTCTTTATACATTATTTTACATCTCTTTAGTAACTTCCTCACGGTAGCTTGATTAAGCCAAAACTAGATTTTTCTGCCTGCCTGAAACTGCTATACCCTTGAGACCTGGTTCTCTTGCCTGTCCAGCAGGATTCCTCATGATTTCAGGATTCCTCCTGAAATTATCAGGTAGCCAAGAGATACTAGAAAGTCCCTTGGGCATGAACTAATTACTACTGGATTGCTGAGGTTTGCTTGTTCGTTGGTTTTTGGTGTTGTTCTGCTGTTGTCTTTATTTTCATCTTTTCCAAAAGAAATAAAAGGAGGATGTAATATTATAGTCATATCCTGATCAAATTTGAGGAAGTAATAGAGAAAAAGTAGAACTCACCATCTTAAATACTGAATAGAATGTACATTTTTCTTAAGCCTGGCATAATTCACTCATTCATGATAATTGCCTATATCTTGAAGACATCTGAATATTTTTTATTATATACCTGGGAACTATCATGGGATGCCCACCATGTGCATTTACATATAAAATGACTTACATTTGTGTGACAGGTGAAGTCATAGGATAATTGCCTAGTGCTTTTTACTTCTTACAGCCTTGAAATCAGATGCGGTATATGTCTGTATAGGTACAAGTTATGCTCAGTTTTACAAATTAGTATGAATTAAGCCTCTACCAAGAGGCAGACAGTAGAGAAGGGATAGAATTCCCTACCATTAGGTAGAAGTATTCTAAGTGGTCTCTTCATCCTAATAAAACTCTCATTGAAGTCTTTTCTGTTTCTTCTTTCCCTCTACTAAATCGACTCTCCATGTTTCTCTCTACAACCAGAGGCTATTCAGTCCTAACTATGTTTCTATATCCAGTGCCTTTAGGTGTTCAGCCAATAGGGTCTCCTGGTAGATCATAAAGATAGTGAAATGAGGGTACTTATCCACCACGCCCTCACTTGCAAGATTTCCTTGGGTTGCCAAAGGAACCCAAACTCACTTTTCTCTCAAGGCAGAAGACCTTATTCTACCTTTTTTCTGATCCCAGACTCTGGTAACACACCCTTTACCCACATCCCTTAGGGCATCGGGGTAAACTCCTGGTTATTGCACCTTCCCTTGTTTCCTTTACCCCATACCTTTTCTCATACCTGTGCAAGTTATTATAAATAAAGCCTCCTAGAATTATAATTATCCTGTATTGAATTTGCCCTCTGTTTTCTGTGGGGACACTAGCTGGTAAACTATTTATTTATTTATTTATTTATAATTATCTTTTCATACATTTTAATCTGACCAACTGCATGTTTTCTTTTTCTTTCTTTTTTTTTTTTTTAAGATTTTTACTTATTTGACAGAGAGAGAGAGAGAGAGAGAGAGAGAGATCACATGTAGGCAGAGAGACAGACAGAGAGAGGAGGAAGCAGGCTCCCTGCTGAGCAGAGAGCCCGACTCGGGGCTTGATCCCAGGACCCTGAGATCATGATCTGAGCCAAAGGCAGAAGCTTTAACCCACTGACCCACCCAGGCGCCTCTGGTAAACAATTTCATTTTCAAAATTTTTCTTTTTATTGAACAAAAAATTTTTGTGGAAGCTATAAATACGTGGCTAAGCCCATAGGTAAATTAGAAGTGCCTGGCAATTGTTAGGACAATTTGATACCTGTGAGCCATGGTAGAGAGAACAAACTCTGTGGCACAATATAACATGGTATCAAGCTTATAATGGAGAAAATGCAAGGCTGAACTCTCTTCGGACTGTATAATCATATTGGTAACCTAAGCCTCAACTTTCCCATTTTTGAAATAAGCCATTTGACTACTTGTTCTGTTCATCTTCAGCAGGATTCTTGAGAAAAATCAAATGAAATAATAAGTAAAGATCCATAGAAAACTATAAAATTGGAAAAACCAGTTTTTGTTAAATTTTGGGAATATTCTATTTTTATGTGATTTTTGGCCCAGTTAAACTAAAATGTATAAGACTTACAAACTTGTACTTATTTGAGTCCCCTTATATGTATACATTTTTAAATTTTTTCTATTAAAATTAGGATGGGGTGCCTGGGTGGCTCAGTGGGTTAAAGCCTCTGCCTTCGGCTTAGGTCATGATCTCAGGGTCCTGGGATCGAGGCCCGCATCGGGCTCCCTGCTCAATGGGAGCCTGCTTCCTCCTCTCTCTCTCTGCCTGCCTCTCCGCCTACTTGTGATCTCTCTCTCTCTCTCTCTCTCTCTGTGTCAAATAAATAAAATCTTAAAAATAAAAAAATAAAAAATATAAAATTAGGATGAATTTCCAGGTGTATTAGTGTATCTCACTTAAAGAAGAAATCCAATAATGTACAGTTTCTTAACTGATTTCACTAAGCAAATGTAATTTCTGCAACGTCGTTATTTTGCAGAATCCAGGTCATTCCCATGAGTGTATATTATAGAAGTCATCTATATACGATTTAGGGCTGCTCACTGATTTTCATGATACTAAACATCTAGAATGCATTTTGATTCTCTCTCTCCCTCCATTGTTCCCTCCCTTCTTCCCACCCTTTCTCTCTCTGGGTTACTCATGGAAATAGTACACATCATGGAGCAGTATGTGTGGTCTATTTGTTATCATCCACTGCCAATGAAACTTTAATAAGCAAGTCTCCACTACTGTCCTTGCTTGGGGTAGTGGCTGAGTCAGTGATTCTTATCATGTCTGAAGAAACACCACCCATCAGGGGTCGCATTTACATGCTCTGTTGAAAAAGAACTTTAGCTGAAAGTGTTCTAATAGTTCAGATCCTGCTGTGAAACATATGTGAAGAGACATTAACCACCTATATGTGTTAGGAATGTAAGAAACATGGAAAAACTGTGCAGTTTTTACAAACTGGCAAAATAATTGAAACTTAATGAGGAGGTTCTCTGTGTAGAAAAATGACCTCTTGTTGCAGTGTCACTGAGTTCCCACTTTCTATCAGGTAGCTGGAAAATGAATGAATAAGAACATAAACAGCAAACTCAATCCCACTGAGCCCATTTTTTGCTCAGTGTTGATCACCTTCTAGGTGTTCTTTTTGTTACTTAAGCATTCAAAGCAGTTTTTTTGCTTGGCTGATTTGGATTTTTTAAGTTTATAAAAAACAAAAGAGAGAGACTTTCTTCTAGTGTTTTCACTCAGTATTCTGTGTATAGAATTAGTGAGCTTCCAACTAATCCTCACTTAATCTTAGTGGCACAGTTGCAAGTAAACCCTAAAATTCCAAATTTGTTGAATTTGAATTGCTAGGCTCGTTATTGCAATGTTCAAAAACAACCTGCCTTTTTAGAGAGCACTTTTCTTCTGCTAAGAAACCAATGGATTTAGCATAGAATTTCTCAAGAGACAAAATTGTCTTTTTTTTGTTTTGTTTTGTTTTGTTTTGTACTTGTGTTGCCCAGTCATCCCAGACTTGTAGACTGTCTCCTTGGCTAACCACGGTCTTCCATTACTCAGAGCTATTTTCCAGACCTAAGTTTTTCAGTTTTTCAGTAACCACTGGTTCTGTCTTCTTTTCAAAAAAGTTTTTGTGAAATATTTAGCCAACATTTTCTGCCTTTTATCATTTGGGTGAAATTCCTTATTCCATCTAAGCCCATTTTATCATTTACCACTGTAATACAGTTATTAATGGAACAACCTCAAGTTTATGTCCATTCCACAAGTTTGCTTCATGCTTCCCCCCAACTTCTTTCTATTGCCATCCTTCAGATCTTACTGATCTTATGAGACCTTGCAACCTGTGATGATAGCAACATAGTGTATTTCTGTTTTTAATGGACTAACATGCTGCTTCTAACCCAATTTTTTTCATAACTGGTAAATTTTAACTGTTGGAGAAGTGATTGTGGGACTACTTTATGTTAAAGTATCTGAAGGACTTATGTGAATATGGAAAAATCGAAAGTCTTAAGACACTGCAATTGCAAATGTAAAATTGTGTGCAGCCATTTTGGATTTCAATTTAGCTATTTTTGATGATATCAAATTTACATATATTATATATGGGGTACCTGGGTAGCTTGATATGTTGTGACCGACTCTTTATTTCTGCTCATTTTGTGATCTTAAGGTCTAGGATGAAGCTCTGCCTTGGGCTCCCCTCTCAGCAAGGAGTCTGCTTCTCTTCCTCTCCCTCTGCCCCTCCCCCTCATGTGCCCTCTCTCTCTCTCTCAAATAAATAAATAAATCTTTATTATATAAACCAACCATTCAGCTCTTAGGAATTTAGTGAAGAGAAATAAAAACATATATTAATATAAAATTGTATACACGTTTATAGAAGTTCTATTTGAATTAAGCAAAACCTAGAAACATCAATTGTTCAGAAACAGGTGAATGGATAAACAAATCATGGTATATCCACACACAAAAATACTATGCAGCAATAAAAATAAAATATTAATATATACAACATGGATAAATCTCATAATAATAATGCCATTTTTTCCTGGGGAAAAAAGAAAATGTACCTACATGTATATGATCCCATATATTTATATTTCTAGAAAATGACAACTAACGTATCATGACAGAAAACAGATCATTGGTTACCTGGGGCTGGGGCTGGGTATGGATTAGTTGAAAAAGACATTGTAAAGGGAGTTAAGAAAACTTTTGGGAGGTAATGTTTCTGTTTATTATCTTGATAGTAGTGATAGTTTCGCTGTTCAACACATAAATTACAACTTAAAAATTTGTATGCTTTACACCTATGTAGTTTATTAAATATCAGTTACACTTCAAAAAATTTGTTATGAAACAGTATGAGAAAAACAGAACATGGCTTCATACTAGAAAATACTAAGTTGTTGAAAGATAATGTTTAGTTTTAGAGAATATGAAGTCATTTTGTGAAAAGATGCTGAAAACCAGAGAAAAATGGAGGAAACAAATATTTTCAAATGGAGTATTACATTAATAGTTATAAAACTGTTCAATTTCCAGATATATCTCTGTGTATTCATAATATATTATAAATCTCAATGTTTATAGGCTAATATGCTATGGCTTCACATAAATGATTATCTCCTTAATCTCTTTAGGGATGGGCTGTCTCTTCCTAAGAACTGAAATGATTCCCTGGTTTAGGACTCTCAGGTGAAGCAAAACATTGCCCCTCTTCTTACCTGAGCATTTACCTTCCTACCAACACAGCTACGAAATTAGAGAGGTGCATAGGCCTATGTAGACCCAACCAAGTTATATAAATTAAGACAGAATGCAAATACTAAATTTCTGTAATTGAAATTTATGGATAATAATTTTATTCATCAAAAGACTATAGTTTAAAAATGTCTGTTTTATACTTAGACCAGCTATGTGATGGAGACAGAGAATGAGAAAAGGAAAAAAGGGGGGGAAAAAAGAGTAAAAAAAATGGTTAAGACACAGCCTAGATAGAAAGATTGGGAAGTTGAGCAAAAACAAAATAATGTAAAACAAAAGAAAAGCTAAAAACCAGGGGTGGGAAGGGAACTATATAAAAAGAAGTTGAAGGAAGAAAAGGGACTTGAATGTTAAAGAGTGATGTTTCTTTATTTTTATGGATTTTCCAGTCAACTTCTGAGTGTCAGATAGAATAGGTATTGTTTATTCTGTAGAAAACAGAATTATTCAACAGAAGATATGAGATGGTCTTAAATTCTAAAATAAATTACTAGCAAACCCATAGCTATAATGGAGTTCTTTCTGTGTCCCTCCAGGAAAGTTTCCAGTGGTCTCTTATGATATTATTGACTTTAACTACAGACTGAAATGCTCAGCTGTAAGTTCTGAGAAGTTATTGGCTGAAATTTAAAGGAGTTATGAAAACTTGATAACATTGTCACATTTATTTAGAAAATCCAGAACACAAATATGATCTAAAAATGACTATGAATTAGAGACACATAACTGACTGAGCCACCCATGTGTCCGTCCCCTAAATAGTGTTTCATTTGAAAAAGAGATTTATTACTCATATGTTTTTATAGTTATTAATATATGGAATGGATCTTTAGTATCATCTAATTCCAGGCATTTTGTTTCCAGGAATTATATGAGTAAAAACCACCAAACTGGTTGAAACCTATGAATTTTCAGAATGAAGAACAAAGGTCGCATTGATTTGACCAGTGTCACAGGCCTATCAGAGGTGTAGACTCTTGACTAAAGGTTCTGTGGCTCCTTGATCATGCCTTTTTACAACATACTCTAAATATTTTCTCTCAGTTGTTAGCACATATGAAAATTAAAATGAAGCTTGTTCCATTTCTTTCAAGTAGTTTCCAGTAATGCCTTTAACTCCTAAGCAATCTTGCTGGAAAATAGAGGTTTTGGATTTGTATAAAGCTGAACGTCTAAACTCGCGGTGTCTTAGTGGCTCCCCTAACATCATGAAGCTGATGACCTGGCTTTTTATTTTTTTTTTTTTATTTTTTTTTTTTATTTATTTATTTTTTTTTTATTTCACAGAGGGAGAGAGATCACAAGGAGGCAGAGAGGCAGATGGCCCAACCCCTTTTTGAAAGAGCCC